>JAVTVY010038296.1:0-17315 GCA_036873755.1 Hanleya hanleyi | reverse complement strand
TCGCATATAAACACACACATGCATCTGTGAAAGCTTCATTATACGCCTGGTGTCCGTGGAGATGAGAGCCATGGTTTACGCATGTCATTTGTGTTCGAAGTCATTTTCCACGCCATTTAATCTACGTAGACATATACAGCGAAGCCATCTCAAGGAACGAAGTCCCGATAACGTGCAAATTCAAAGTACGCGCGAGGAACGATCAACACCTACGTCACACACGACAGTATTAAAGCACCCTTATACGATGACGGTGAGCGGCCCTACGGGGTGTGGAAAGACGTCCTGGGTGATGAAGTTCTTAGAGGAAGGTGTGGCAACCCCAGCTCCGACACGTGTTGTTTGGTGTTATAGCCAATGGCAGCCCGCCTACGAAACTGCACGACTACAGAATGTGAGCTTTGTTCCAGGAATTCCTCACGACATAGACGAACCCTATTACTTCGATTCCGAGCAGACCAACGTGGTAGTGCTCGATGATCTGATGAGTGCGGCTAAGGACAATTCGAAAATCGCCGACCTATTCACCAAAGGGTCCCATCATCGAAATCTGTCCGTCATCTATTTGACTCAGAATCTCTTTCCTCAAGGGAAGGCGTCCAGAGATATTGCCTTGAACTGCCAATACTTTATGTTGCTCTCCAATCCCATTGATAGAGCACAAATCCGTGTGTTTGGTAGTCGAATTTATCCTCAGAACATTGACCATTTTATGTGGGCGTTTCAAGAAGCGACAATTCGTCCGTACGGCTACCTGTTCGTAGATTTAAAAGCCCATACCCCCGAAGATCGTCGGCTGACGACCCACTTGTTACCCGGCGAGGAATCACCACAACGGCATATACCCCTACACCATCCGCCGAGTGCACTCCTGGCAGAGCAGCAGCAGAGGCCCACCCCATACAGCGGGCCCGCTTCATACCATCAGTCCTGGAATATCACCCAACCGTGAAGGCCCAACCCGAGGTTGAAGAACATAATGTGAACTCGAGGCTATGGGAGGATTTGTTCAAAGAAAGTATGGACGCCGAGATGGGCGGGATGTTGGAGGCCACAGGAAACAAGTTTCAACGCAAAGGGTATTCGAAAGAGGAAGCTACAATTTTAGCCCATAACAGATTGGCACCCAGACTACGACGGGCTTTACGTCAGCAGTATATCGACTTACTGACCCATATGAAATTGTTGGATAAGGACCCAGTCCATATGGAAATTGAAAGAACAGCGTCGATGTTGAAAACCTCGGGCATGAACTGGAAAGCGGCGTATGTCCGAGCAATAGCACAAAAGAAACATTTGTTCGAACGCATCATTAAACAACGTTAAAGCATTAAGAAAGTGTGTTAAAGCGTTGAGACGAGCGTTAAGGCGTAACAACGGGCGTTGACGGGCGTCACTGCATTTCGATGAATTGGTGTCAATTCCATGAAATCAGAGCTTCTGAGCTAATTCACCAGGGCGTTGAAGCGTTGAGCTAAGCGGTGATGGGCGTTACTGTCTATAAAAGCGAGCGTATTCCCAAAACACGCACAGTCGACGTTCAACCGTCAACATGGCTTATACTTGTTCTGAGTGTGAATGCACGTTCACCAGACATTACGATATGATGCGACACAAGAAAAATATACATGGGACTGAAGACGCCGAGGAGCCCGTTGAGGCAGATACTGATACAGAGATTGATGAGAGTGCATCGACTGATACCGAATCCAAGATGGCTGACAGTCTATCTACTGATATGGAGAGCTTGGCCTCAGAGAATCAGCCTTCATCCCAGGAAAGTGAGGCAGAACCTACCTTCTGGGATCGTATTGTGACAGCAGCTATCAATACTCACGCTGAAGCGATCGGGGACGCCGGAGAGGATAATTTACAACAGACGTACACCCAAATGCGCCCCCGCATCAGGAAAACAGCCATGGCGATCTATGAACAGTATACCTTACTACCGCTTGAAATGAAAGGGGACCCCACGCACAGGTCCATCATGAAGACCAAACGTCACTTGGAAGAGGATATGGGTTTACCACCCACCGAGGCCCTGGAAAATGCGATCAGAATGCGCAAACAACTGTTTTCAGGACATGCTGCCCGAAGAATATCCAGGCCTGGCCGACGATGATTAGAATAAACGGTTCAGAATGAACATGACCGAAGAAGGAACTCTCTGAAATGGCGACTTCTGATTGGACAAGAATACATCTAGCGGCCAGGAACGAATAGGACAGATGCAAATGGCGGTCTCTGATTGGACAAGAGTCTTTCTTGAATTGTAAACATACCCAACGCGGCTCCCCCAGCGTGGGTATGTTATGATGGAGGGGAAAATAAGCTATATGAAAAAAAACGTTGTTGTTGTTGTTCCCTCATATGTCATCCTTGTTGTTGTTGTTTTCTCTCTCCGGTCTATATCATGGCGTCAAGGCGCTAGCGGGACCCATACAGGGTCCAGTTTTCGACACTAGGTGACCACATCCCGACGAAATGGCCAGTTTTCGACACCGGATGTGCCGCCATCTTGAACATACGTGCCGCGAAATGTCATTAAAAGAACCAATCCGCTATCAATAAAAAAGAACCAATGAAACCCGTATGACGTCATTGAAACAGCCAATGAAAAAACGGCTGTATTTGGGTATAAAGGCAGCGGGAGCGCAGATAGCGTCACTCCAAATACCTTTTACCATTCGTAAAAACGTATAGAGAACAACTACAACAAAGCATGTCTAGAGTTGCCAAGATATCAACGAGGATGACGCGCACTTCCGGAGAACTCGCGCGCGCGCTCGCGCTGCGGGGCGCTGGGGCGGGGCGGGAAAACCCACCGGCGATTGAACATACGGACGTCTAAGAGGAAACATTAGGAACTCTTCTATTACAAGCGTCTAGTCCGTCATTCATAATCCAGCCGTCGTCCATTAGAGAATATCCGCGTCCATAATCCAAAGACCTATTCCATTTCCATATAACAGTATTAGCACCAAATTCAAAAAGACAAAAGTATACATAAACATAGGCTTGTTTCCTGCAAGAGAGAAGCGGTCAACAGTTTTCAATGATGCCGGCAAGACATCATGATGTTCCGAAATATCAAATCCGTATCGCTGATCAGTATTCTTAATCCATAATATTCGTTATAGAGTCGTCATCTAAAAATGATGTACCTCAGTCACGCTTTGATTGTGACTGTTCATATGAGTACCATGAGGATCTTGAAGTACATGGGCTCATACGGCCCCTAGCCCCGGGTTAAGCGGAATTAGACACATGTTACGAAACGTAGCCCCATAGATCTTGCACGCTACGTTCGTATTTTGCTATCAGCATGCGATATGTATCGCCAAATTTGAGAAACTTTGAGTGGAGGCGCTTGGTGGAATAGCCCTGTTTTATAAGTTTCTGCAACAATGTTTTGTGACGTTGATTAAAATCATCACATTTAACACAGGATCTAGCAAATGCTACTAAGCGAGATATGTATACGCCATATGCAGGTCCCACTGGAATATTACTATCCAGAAAGGGATAGTTTACGATGTCGAAATTGTAATCATCTCTTTTGTCATAAAGTCGACGAGAGAGAATGCCCGCTTCATTTTTATAGAGGTAAAGATCTAAATAAGATGTGCCTGTAGGGCTATCTGTAGTTTCCTTCAAATCCAGTGAAGGTGGATATATATCCTTCACTGCGTCATTTATATAGCGATTATCCACAGCGAGAAGATCGTCTATATAGCGTTTGGTGAATGAGAAGGAACGGGCTTTGAATGGATCGTTTGGATGTAGTTTTTAGTGAAAAACCCGGAAGTGACGTCATACAGGGTCCAGTTTTCGACACTAAGTGACCACATCCGACAAAATGGCCAGTTTTCGACACCGGATGTGCCGCCATCTTGAACATACGTGCCGCCATCTTGGATATGTCCCATCATGCACCGGGTCAAAATACTCGCTTCTGATTGGACGAGAGCTCTGGGACGGATTTGAAATACTCGCTTCTGATTGGACGAGACCTCCGTATTGCATCTGTGCATGCGCAGAATGATATTCCTACCGCACACCCAACCCATCAGATGCCCCTTCACGAATGCTTCACTTAGATACCTCACTCGACCCCATTGGTCCATTAGGGGCTCCCCTAGCTCCAAAACCGCTATTTCCATACCCTTGGGCCACCGCGCATGCGCAGAATGCCGATATTTCAACCCCACACCCAGCCCATCAGATGCCCCTTCACGAATGCTTCACATCGATACCTCACTCGACCCCACTGGACCAGTAGTCAATCTCCTAGCTCCAAAAGGCTATTTTCATACCCTTTGGCCTCCGCGCATGCGCAGAATGCCGATAGTTCAACCCCGCGCCCAGCCCATCAGATGCCCCTTCACCTAACCTTCAATTTGATACCTCACTCGACCCCATCGGCCCCTTAGGGGCTCCCCTAGCTCCAAAAAGGCTATTTTCATACCCTTCGGCCGCCGCGCATGCGCAGAATGACGATATTTCAACCCCACACCCAGCCCATTAGATGCTCCTTCACCTAACCTTCACTTTGATACCTCACTCGACCCCATCGGACCATTTTATCTAGGGACTACTCCGCGGAAGCTTTTTCCCGAGACCGAATCACCGCCAAAACCACGGCATCACCGCGCATGAATACATTTTTTTTTTTTTTTTTTTGCCGGAACTTTTTTTTTTGCCCGAACATGCCCGAACATGCCCGAACCACGCCGCCATCTTGCTTTACAACATGGCCGACAGCCGCCATCTTGCTTTACAACAGCACCGACAACACGAACATGCCCGAACATGCCCGAACCACGCCGCCATCTTGCTTTACAACATGGAAGTGCACCGAATGACCCCGTGACCCCCATCTTGATTTACAACATGGACGCAGTTGTGACGTCATTCTGAGGTCAATGAGTGCTCGTACTAGTCAATATACTCTATCTATACTACTAACATATGAAGATCTTTATGAGCAGGTCAAGTAAGTTCTTTGAGGACAGTAAGGTCACAAACGGAGATATCAAATGACGATTATGTTCATCTAGCCGGCGATAAATACGTATATGAAAATACACACAGAATTAATCGATATAAAATCTTCAAGAACTTTTCCTTTTGCATTCCAGTGTATGTTACGGTCATTAAAGTCAGCCATCAATATACATGGTTTGGGGAATTGGTCATATATCCGAATAAAGGATATTGCACATTTGATCAATGAGAAGGAAAGAATCTTTAAGGAATTCCTGCATATATCTGGGTTCAACATAGAACAGATATAAGCCTACCCAATGACTGGCAAAGGAGATGGTACCTTAAAGCGGGATTTTGGCCTAAACATGGTAGAGTTGAAATCGAAAAAAAAAAAAATATCCGAAAATAATTGAGCTGTATTGCTTTATTTCAGACGCGAAGGGCCCCTTGGACCAAAACGCCATTTAACCAGGTGATGTCAGGTGGCATTTATCTCCACTGGTCGAAAATCTCCATGGGATTTGAATCAATCGATTTAGACCTTTTTTCACGAAATAGCACATGCTGCGGATTTCAATTTCATTTCATAATAATAATCATAACGCAATCGAGCTAGAACTTTCACACGTTGTGTACATACATTTACCCTTGCCGTTACATTAAAACACAATTATTAGTAGGAAATATTATTTTTTCGATTTCAACCGCACCACGAATAGACAAACTCGTATCGTTTAGTACCTTTCACGGCTAGAGAGGTCGATCTCGGGACTGCCCCAATGAATGTCATGCAGCTGCGTTCAGAAGCACCGTTTAATCATTTTGCGTCAAATGCAGGATGCAATCATCTTATGCACTAATATCAACTTCAATGTGGGAATCCGACAAACGTTTTGAAAGGTAGAAAATAAATAATTCTTCTTATAACTATTATTCCCAGTATTTAATTCCGCGTACATGTTCTATCTTTCCACAGTAGATTCCCTAATTCCCTACTAATTGTGCACCCCTGTTGGCTGACCTGTATCTGTTCTCTTATGAATATGACTATATGCAGGCGCTTTCAAAAACCGATCCATTCAAAGCCCGTTCCTTCTCATTCACTAAACGCTATATAGACGATCTTCTCGCTGTGGATAATCGCTATATAAATGACGCAGTGAAGGATATATATCCACCTTCACTGGATTTGAAGGAAACTACAGATAGCCCTACAGGCACATCTTATTTAGATCTCTATCTCTATAAAAATGAAGCGGGCATTCTCTCTCGTCGACTTTATGACAAAAGAGATGATTACAATTTCGACATCGTAAACTATCCCTTTCTGGATAGTAATATTCCAGTGGGACCTGCATATGGCGTATACATATCTCGCTTAGTAGCATTTGCTAGATCCTGTGTTAAATGTGATGATTTTAATCAACGTCACAAAACATTGTTGCAGAAACTTATAAAACAGGGCTATTCTACCAAGCGCCTCCACTCAAAGTTTCTCAAATTTGGCGATACATATCGCATGCTGATAGCAAAATACGAACGTAGCGTGCAAGATCTATGGCGCTACGTTTCGTAACATGTGTCTAATTCCGCTTAACCCGGGGTTAGGGGCCGTATGAACCCATGTACTTCAAGATCCTCATGGTACTCATATGAACAGTCACAATCAAAGCGTGACTGAGGTACATCATTTTAGATGACGACTCTATAACGAATATTATGGATTAAGAATACTGATCAGCGATACGGATTTGATATTTTGGAACATCATGATGTCTTGCCGGCATCATTGAAAACTGTTGACCGCTTCTCTCTTGCAGGAAACAAGCCTATGTTTATGTATACTTTTTGTCTTTTTGAATTTGGTGCTAATACTGTTATATGGAAATGGAATAGGTCTTTGGATTATGGACGCGGATATTCTCTAATGGACGACGGCTGGATTATGAATGACGGACTAGACGCTTGTAATTCCAATGTATGCTTTCGAATTTGTATTCGTGCTTTCGAATAGTTTAACCGGAAGACTATACTGTGAAGGCATGTGGCTCCGTCAGTATGTCGGCACCTCTTCCCACTTCTCTTATACGTGTTGTAATTCCAACTCCGCTGATATATACGAAAAAAAATGTTTACCTGAGCGAAATCTGCAATCATCATACACAGGTGAAACAACATCAACAAAGACACATGATATTCCCATATCCCTATAGTAAGAGCTTGCTTTGCTCGGCAAATTATTAACATATAATTTACTTACCAAAGTACCATGCGATTAATCAAGCTGAACTTCTGATACCAACTACCATCGCTCTCCTTATCCGCCATCCTATTTGTTTATTGAATGTATTTCTGTATACAAACAGATAGGCCACATCACCACTCGTCTTGATAATAGCGCTGAATAACACTGATTTTCATCTCTGGCCAGATTCGTTTATTCATGGAGCATACAATAGGCATGGTTAATTTCATGGTCGAGGGGACGTTAAGGCCTGGAGAGATAGTGATGAAGTTATCCCTTGTGAGATACGTTTATATCACGGTAGGGAGAACATGAATGGCTCGGAGCAAACCGGTGAAATTTTCATGGCTCATATAACAATTTTTGGGCACGCATGATAAACAAAATACAAAGTTAACCCTAGCAGGCCTGGAGGCAGATATTATCGCCTTCATATACAAAACTTCCTGCGCTATCTCAGGAACTGGCCTATTTACGAGCGCTTAAAAGGGCGGCCATTTGAGATACCATAAAAATTATGTTTTCGCCATTTTTCTTCAAAATTTCTGCTTTTCCTCGCTGGAAAATAGGGAGAACTTTATTTCACACCAGATTACTCTTTACCAATTTATCATGCAGTTTTTTGCGGAGAAATTACATCAATAAAATTTCGAAAAATCTACACAAAATGTCTTTTTTTGAAAATGATGTCACTGTGACGTCAGCTAAGGCCCATCTTGGAACTTGTCGCATTTTCTGGTAGTTTGACCAAGGGATATTATGCGGTATTATTTTTTCTGCAAAATTTGACATAGATAAGGCCTACGTATCCATCTTTTGTTCGTTTGCTAGACATTTTAAACGATGAAGAAAAACGTCCATTATGAGTTGATCGTCTTTCTAAAAATTTCGACCAAAAGAAGCCGACAGCCGGAAATCTCCGGCAACCTCCAGTAAAGGTATCGGTCGTCTTTTCACACCTCTCGCAAAGGTGTGGACGTCTTCTGGCAAACGACAGGACATTTCCTCGCAAACGATCGACTCGAAAGTCTCGCTATTAAAGACACAAAAACAACAGCATCGGTTCATCGATAGCGGTACAAGTGTGAAGCATGTGTTATGAGAATTAAACATCGATTAATATTGTTTTTCTCTTCCAGAATTGCCACACGTGTGCGTTACACTAGGTGATTCGCAAATGATCAATATATATTATGAAACCATTATATCGTTTTATGAACGTGCGCTTTGAATGTTATATATTTTGCAGAATACGGGCTTCAGCCTCTAGATCGTTAACGGACGGACGGAAGGACGGACAGGCTGAATTCAATATACCCCCTATAATTCGTAACGGGGGGTATAAATGGCCTTTATGCTAGTATGCTTCAGATGGAAACTCAATACACTTTGGATATATGTATCAGTTGGAGAGAAAATATGCCCAATGACATAAATGCATACAGTAATGCTACCAGGGTTGAGTTCCGGATACCAAGAAAAGTTTAAACACCGATCGTTGAACGAATTGCATGCTCCAAGAAAGGGACTAGTTTGGTTTTTCGAGTGTAGTCAGCAGATTTCCACAAATTTGCAAAGCGTCTCCGTACTCGAACGCACACATGTACGATTAATGTTGTATTATCTATAGCTCAGATATGCTAGAACTGGTTATTGATTCCAGCTCATTGTCAAATATACTGTTTGTCTTTCTTCTTCAAACTACCGGCAATAACTCTGCTGAAAGTCCGGCGCTTGAAAAGCCGGACATTCTGTCTCAGTTCCGAAAATTGATGTCGAAATCATTCTCCAGGTTCTTCATCAGCACAGTTCCAGTCAGTCATGCCGAATGATTTGGTGATGCATTATACGGCAGTAAGTAGACGAGCATGAATGCAATGCTAAACCTCGAATGACCAGCACACACGCTAACCGTCTTAAATAGCTGGATACACAGCGTAGTCCCAAGCTGAACTCTATTTCGCTGTTTCTACAACTATAAAAACACGCGCAAACCCACTTACAAACATAATCGACTAAATACAACCCCATGATACTACAACCACAACCCAGAACTGAATGTGCCCTAAAACCACAGGCGCTCCGAAGAACGTAACTCACTCGAGTTTTCGTATCATTAATAAATATATTACTATGTTTTCTCTGGGGTTCTTCCTGCCAAGAGAGGTGGAGCATTAATCATACTTTCCACTGTTTTACATACACAGATAGTCAATGAAATTGCTCTGTAGTTACCTGGGCGTGTATTATTAATGCGAGCTATTGGAAACGGTATAGCAAAGGCATTATGCCATGAAGGTTAAAAATTCCCTATTAACCAAATTATAGTATTACTATGGATAACATCGTTTCTGGCAAGAAAAGATTCAGGCAATAACGAAATTTGATGGTGCCGTCAGTGTAGTCTGAATCAAACAAGTTTGTTGGTGTTTAGACGTGCAATAGCGAACGTTTGTGTTATTTAAATTTTCAGCAAACTAGCACGGCATTGCAAATCAATGAGTATTCAGGTAACATATGAAGATCATTATGAGCAGGTCAAGTAAGTTCTTTGAGGACAGTAAGGTCACAAACGGAGATATCTAATGACGATTATGTTCATTTAGCCGGCGATAAATACGTATATGAAAATACACACAGAATTAATCGATATAAAATCTTCAAGAACTTTTCCATTTGCATTCCAATGTATGCTACGGTCATTAAAGTCAGCCATCAATATACATGGTTTGGGGAATGGGTCATACATCCGAATAAAGGATATTGCACATTTGATCAATGAGAAGGAAAGAATCTTTAAAGAATTCCTGCATATAGTTGGGTTCAACATAGAACAGATATAAATCTACCCAATGGCATGCAAAGGAGATGGTACCTTAAAGCGAGATTTTGGCCTAAACATGGTAGAGTTGAAATCGAAAAAAAATAAAATATCCGAAAATAATTGAGCTGTATTGCTTTATTTTAGACACGAAGGGCCCCTTGGACCAAAACGCCATTTAACCAGGTGATGTGAGGTGGCATTTATCTCCACTGGTGGAAAATCTCCAAGGGGTTCTTCGTGTCTAAATGTGTGTTTGAATCACTCGATTTATGGCCCAAGCCTACACCTGCTTTGATCTATGCCATAATCTCCGCCAGGAGAATACAATACAAACGTTAAAACGGAAGTTTTAAAACAAAAGTTATCTCCCCTGGGGAGTTATCCCCCAGAGGAGTAGTCTACCCTTAGGGGAGCTCTCTCAGCTCAGCCAGGATATATAAGCCCGCTCCCAGTATACTCTTCCTCTTTTCTCGTTTGTACCTCCAGTGGTGCACGTCAGGGACTTTGCATGTTCAAAGTGTTATTTATAGAAACATTTTCTTTCTTGAATAATGTCCTCTGAGTATTCTGTTCCAATTCCCCCAAATTCTTCCCGTGTGTGTGGGCGATTTTCGACACGCTTTGACGCCCATACACGCTGTTTCGCTTGTAAGGAAATTTTACTATCGAAATATCACGGGTACTGAATGTGTGTCTTGGGATAAAGTTACTGGGAAAGTTATGCAGGCCTGTAGGTCCAATTCACTACAGGCTTCAGAGAACCCGTTCTATCGGAAGTCGATAGACGTATTTTGGAAATTGTCATTAGTTGAGGACATTAAAATTAATCAAGATCTGAGTGGTCCCGTTTTAGGTTTGTCCCATAAATCAAAACCAACTCCTTCTTCTGGGGGAGATTTAGCACCTAGCGGTACGGTTGTACGACATGATAACCAGAGTGTACTGGATAGCTTAGCTTCCACGGTATTGCTTTGTCGAGAGGCCTTGGGAAACCGGTTCCTTTGTTCAAGCAAACAAAGGCCAGGTCACAGCTGCCGCGACGTTCTATTGTTCCCGCATGTTAGCTTTCCGATTCCTTTGTCTATTGGCCTTTCGCCGGCGGATTCTCACAATAGGAATTCACATCGTCGTTTATCTCCTTTACGATTTAAATCTGTTGGTTTATCTAAAAAGAAAACAGCCTCTCATCCTATGGAAGGGCGTTTCTCCTCGGCTTTGAATGTTCGCATTACGGATTTACAATCTCCATTTTCGGTATATTGACACGTCCCGTGTTTCGGGTCGTCGCGCTTGTTTTTTACAGCTGCTTGGCCGAATGCTTACAGTGTCGGACTGAGGCTTAAAAGTTTTGTCTTCACGTAATAAAAGTGCTTCAACGTATTATGACTTCTGAGAATTACAGGTTCTGCAGAGAAAAAGTTTGCAGTCCGTCATTTTTTCTTGTGTTGTTGTTGTTCTTGTGTTTCCGACTTTTTCCAGTTGTGGGAGTTTTCTTCTGTGTATGCAGTTCGTTTGCTCCTACCAGAATTTAGTCTCTTGTTTTATCAAGTGTTATAATTTCTGTTTATTTGATATCATTGTGATCCAGAGGAAACTTGCAGAGTTTTTCTCTGTCTTTGAGTTTACGTGTTGTTGTTGTTGCGTTTGTCTTCGTCATTACAAGCCAAAAGCTATACACTAGGGCTCTTTGTTAAATATTAATGAGCTATCTTATTACTCTCTTTGTGTAATCAAGGGTGTGTTGAACAACAAAAGAGATCACGAGATGTTTATTAAGAAATTGTGCTATTCTTTGAAACACATTTTTCTGTTAGTAAATATTGCATTGTGATGTATTCATTTTCACAACCAAATTTTCCCATCGCTATTTTGAATTAGATGTACAATTCAAATTGGGTTGAGCTGTAATTTTATTTCTTTGTTCTGAGAACTTATTATTATTAGCTTGAGGTTTATTCTCCGAGAAATCTTAGAATTGCTCTCGCTCGACAGCACGTGGGGTATTTATTGATCATTACCTTGTCAGTGGTCGGGCTGGATCAGGCCTGAAGTTTCTCAATCATCGGCCTGGGACAGCATAAGTCTGTTCCATCGGGCGGTCTTCTTGTTCTTTGTAAGTTCCGTGTATGTTTACCGGTTACAGCCTTGTAAGAAGAACCACAGACTGCCTTGGCAATGTTTTTCTCCTCGATAGCCTCGTCCAAATCATCTTTTGGTCTACTGCATTTATTTCATCTTTATCTGTTTTTAGGTAAAGACAGCCGGGCGCGCTGACCGACTGCGCCACAGAGACTAAGCTGAAAAACCGGATGATAATTTATTCTATTCCATTTGAGTTTTTATGTGCAGTTTGGACCTCTAATAAGGGGGTGAGTCTAGATTGGACATTGTTTTGGTTGGTCAAGTTAATTTGTGAGATTTGTGACCTTATAGTTCATCTACCTGCGAGAGACATCAAAATGTATTGGCTCTCTTCGGGGAATTTTAAAATTTATTGAAGATCCTCCTACTTCACGTGGAAGTTTCTTTGTGTTGATTGTCGGGGATGTTACTACCATGGTTGGGCCCTTTACATGATGATCCCCAGAAATTCTGGGGAGATATAGCCAAGTGGATCGAATCCAATACTAGGTTAAAGGTTCATTTTACCTCAAAGTTCATACTTTTTGGAGGAATAAGGAATACAGACAACGTGATGAATATTATTATTTTATTAGGCAAATGGTATATTTACAAATGTAAACAGAATAAACAAATACCACATATTACAGATTTTAAGAAAAAAGTATATAGTTACTACAATATAGAAAGAGTCGATTATTCAATAGACAACAGAGTAGAAGCCTTCCGAAGTAAATGGGTATTATGGGAAGGGCTAATTGTGCCACAGTAGTATGACCTGCATGTACTGGTTCTTGAAGTGTTAATATATTCCATGTACTCTACTGATGTGATTTGTATCCAATAAAAAAAAAAAAAAAAAAAAAAAAAAAAAAAAAAAATGTTACTACCATGGAGTAACGTTCTCGTTTAACGCTGGGAACAATGAATGTGTTCACCTCCTAGATGCGTTTCAAATCTCATTACAAGTCAGGCATACTACGGCTGTTTTGTTTCGGACTCCACTGTGAATTTTTCCAGTTTCGACTACAGTTTTCAGATTTATCTTCAGAGGTTTTACCCGGCTCTTTCGTGAGCGTATATGTACAATAAATTGAACTGATTGGTAAGATTTTGGGAAAATCATTACGCCGTTTCTCAAGCAACGCCATTCGCGTTTCGCATAACGTCGTTCTTTTATACCTCCTTATCAGGGTCGTCAAGTTCGACAGTTCCGGTCGCCATTTCTGGATCTTTTTCGTCATTGTATAGAGACTTGGCGTTTGTTCGCTTGCACGTCTCTCGATGTCGGTGTTTTTTTCTAATAAGACGATTCGGCGTTGCGTCTTCTTTATCGCTGGGTTGACTCCCATCGCTTAGCGAGATGCGTATCTTTTTATACCGATTCAGCCCCGTTTTTCGGCGTTTCTCCTACGATTCACCATCGTCGGTCGTCGATTTCGTGTGACAAGTCTTCCGTTCGGAGTCAACATCGCCCTTGTATCACTTTTATAGCTTGGCTTTGTGTTCTCCATCTTGGAGCGTTCACATCGAGGTTTACTTGCGGTGGTGCCCCTAGTGGTTCAATCACGGGAAGTTTATTTTTCAACTCGGTTATTCAAGCACAGAGAAAAAGTGACAGTCTCATTCTTCTTTCAAATTGAAGTAAGCCATATGGTTACAGAGTGTGACACTTTGTAGCTGATACCGTCAAGATTATGGTCAGATATAGGCCAGTTTTTGTTGCACTTCCCGTGGTCGTATTATGGAGGTATTACTGTGGGTTCGTCATTACTTTGGGGACAGTTTTTCGTCTCTCTCCTTCAAGTGCTTCGTCCCGTATAGACCGTGGGACCAGTTTTAGACGTGGACATTTTAGTTGTTTGGTCATCAACTTGTCATTTCTACGCAGGACCTTAATCATTATAGTCGCATTCTACTTCGGTCACTGCAGTGCCTTCGGTCTTATTGCAGATGTTTTCCCTCAATCCATTAGTGCTGGTATTGACGTCTCTACTTCCACCTCTGTTTTGGTGGCAGTCCCACCACATCGTCATGTGGGGTGTTCATTTTCCGGCTGATAGTTTAGGTTCGATGCCAGACTTCACATCAATTTAAAAAAAAAACAAAAAAAAACAAAGACGATGTTTTTCATCCAATCGGTCTTCTACTTCGCTGCTATCAAGCGAAATGGGCCTATTTCGTCTCCTGATGCCGAGAACGTGATGCCGATCCCGACTCTGCCTCGGTTTTCCTAAGTAGCTGTTTGCCTCCTTCACCTCCATCGTGTTGATTAGTTTCAAATCAGCACCATTGAGGGGTATCGATCTGCTTTGGCTAGGGTTTTACGTCTTTCTGCCGGCATCGACATTGGTCTAAACGACAATCTCTCTGCGCTCTTTCGGGCTTTTGCGCTACAGTCTCGCCGTACTCGCCAGCTGTACCGAAATGGGATTTTGGTGTGGTTCTGTGTGCTCTGATTCGTCCGCCCTTGAACCCTTAAAGTCCGCCTCTATTAAAGCTGTTGCCTACAAGTCTGCTTTTCTGGCGGCTTTTCCTTTGGCGTCTAGAGTGTCTGAACCTCATGCTCTTGTGAAATCATCTATGACCTAGACGACGGATTGGTCTCGCGTATCGTTTCGACCTATTCCTGAGTTCATCGCCAAATGAGTCTGTTCGCTTAGGTCTGTGTGCTCGACGTTTGTACTCCATCCCTGCGTTATCAGACTTCGTTCATGGCCTAGAAGACGACCTTCGGTTATGCCCTGTTCGAGCCATACGCTACTATCTCACTCGTACCGATCTCGGTCGGGGCTCGCGTCTGTTATTCTTGTCCCTTCGTCCTTCGGCGGTACGTGACATTACTAAGTTTACCATCGCTTCGTGGTTAAAGAAAACCATTAAGTGGTCTTATCAATTGGCCATTGACGCTCCCCCGCTTCTATCGACTGCTTCTTCTCATGAAATTCGCGCCATCGCTTCGTCATGGCCCTTATGGAAGAACTTGTCCCTCCATGACATTGTTCAGTCTTGTGCCTGGAAGGCAAATTCCACGTTTACCAATTTCTATCTGAGAGATACCAGGGTTAGATCTAGGGTCTCACATGATGATTTTTTACGATGTTTGAAAGCCGTAAACCTGGACGAGTGTGTGTCAACTCGCGTTAGACAACTTATGGCAAGGGAGACAACTATGCATCTATCCGTTGATAAGCTTGGCCACTGGGGGCACGATAGTTTTCGTTCTCCAGGCAGAGGTCTATACTATGAATGAAGTCGGAAATATGTACGTCTGCGAGTGTCTGGAGAGCTAGGCAGCGTGTGCGTTCTCGCGTTGTCCGTCATGGTGGGACAGAAAGGTCGGTCTGGGGGAAAATACGGTGAAGGGTAGCGGCCGCACAAGAGGATGCGGTGTGTTGGCTGGACATTTGAAAAAAAAGATGAAGGGTCTGACTGCCACAAAGTCGACGTTCTCTTTGCTCGATGCTGTGCTGTCGGTATTGAAAACACAGGTCAAGCAGATGTTGAACACGACATGGAAAATGATGCAGGCATCGAAGCTGGGACAAATTATGTTCAACCCGTTGAGGCAGTCGAGGTGGGAAGAGAATCAGCTTCGAATGATATACAGCATGGTATAAAAATACTGTACAGAGGAATCTATTCAATAGAAATTTTGAAAGCAGCAGCTGTAAATAATTTTAAAAGCAGATGATCAGATTAAACAAGAAGTAAAATGTGCATGATATGCTTGTCTGATCGACAAGACATGCATCAAGGGTCCCAGAGTTTCTCGGCGCCTAGACGGCCCCTGAGCCCTAGTCTAATCAGCAAAAAGGTTAGTTGTTATTAGTTTAGTCAAAGTTGACATCATGGTATATAGTATCAATCTGACAGCACGTGGAAGTAAATGATCTGGAAATTCATGCAGCAAGTCCCTGCTCAACTTTGTCATTTTGAAACACAAGCAAGATCAGCCTGAATGTGGTGAAAATTTGGAAAAAAAGAAGTAAATTGTTCATTATCTACAGGTATCTGACAAGACATTTAAATAGCCAGAAATGGGCTCGAATACTCCTGAGAGCATCTAAGACCCCAGAGCTTCAAGGGGCCTAGGCGGCCCCTGGACCACGGCCTGTAAGCTACGCCTCGCTGCGCTCGGCATTATTTTTTTCAAATAAGGACACTACTTCAAATTCCTGGATATAACCCTGGATACGTCAGTCCAATCAGATAGTGTGACCATGCTTGGGCCACTGGTGGCTGCCCAGCACGTGGTCAGGTAACTTTCAAAAAGGGGGGGGGGGGGCAAAATTGTCATCTTCGCAGCAAGTCACCGGCTTGCTGTATTATCTCTTCTCATCTCTCTGTCATACCATATGTCCACATACTACATGATCACCAGAGAAGAAGTAATAGCTCAGCTTGCCAGTCACCGACTCTCAAGTCATCAATCAAGCCTGACACAATGGTGAGTTTTAATCTTTGCTTTACTGCAGATTTGCTTGTGTCATTTCAGGTTAAGCTATGTTCTTCTAGATCATCTCAGCTGAGTCTCCTGGCGGTCAACTCACAGTTTCAACGTACAAGAACTGACACTTTTGTGAGTATTAATAATGTTTATTTTCAGGTCACCGGTGTCAGCAACAGTAAAGTACAGACAGTTGACAAAGACACAGAGTAGACTCAGAGATTCCGCTGTCAACTCTCAACAGTCCAATCTGCATCAAGGATTAAAGTACACAGAGTTGGATATAAGGCGGAATGTGGACTGACAGGGGTATCAGTTAGTCGCCTTGATTGACGATGTAGGTTTCTTCCCATCTCATTCTTGCTTAACCTCCGAACTCTTACACTCAGGTTCCTTGGTTACTATGGTGGTAAGTCTGCGCACCCCTACCACAATCACAGATACATGGATGAAGTCATTTAAAATGATAAGTAACTTCTATTCTCCATAAGTAACCACTGCTTCACCATCCAGGGTTCTTTTTGGTTGAGAATTATTGTCATATCTGTGCTCTTTTTAGGTCACCTAAGAGAAGAAATAGGTCAGTTAGGCCATCTCTCAAGTTATATTTTAAGGTTTGACACAATTATGATTTTAATCTTTGTCTTTACTGCAGATCTGTTTGTGTCATTTCAGGTTATAGCTAT
>JAVTVY010038295.1:0-17257 GCA_036873755.1 Hanleya hanleyi | reverse complement strand
AACAGTAGGGGAAAATGTGTCCGTTTCCCTCAATTCAATTTAAATTATTCAAACAGTCAACATTTGTGTTGTCGGTGTGTGCATAATGGACAACCTGTACTCGTTCGGCTCCGGACAACTTCTTTGGAGATCTTCTTCCCATTTGGTAGAATTGTGGTTATTAATGTATGGAGATGTTCCCACTGTCCATACTCCTCCCTTGGGGTGATAACCGTGGGTATGTTGTTCCCTACAGCTTTCTCTGACACAGAATCTTCACATACTTCAGTAGGCTCGGCGGGTGGCGACATGTGAGTTGCAGCTTCTGACTCTGCTACAGGAATTGCAGTGCTATCAGGCCAGGTGCTGGGAGAAATGTAGACAGGTGTTGGTTTGGATGAAGGTTGCGTCACTGTGGCAGAAACAGGGTGAGTTTGTTCGAGAGTTGGTGGAAGTAATGGAGACTCAGGGTCGTAGTGTGGTGAAGTTACAGTGATGGGTGGTTGGTATGGATAGACTGGTGTTAGTGGTCCTGTATACCGCAGATACTTCCCTGAGGTTGTGATTGATTCGACCGGCTTAGATTCGACCGGCTTAGTGGCAAGGACATTGGTCACAGTTGTTGCAGTTGGTTTTGGGCTGGGCTTCAAGAAACTCCCGATTGGTCGTGGTACCCTTGCGGTGGTTTTGTCAGCTGGTGCAATCTTGAAGATTGGGGTACACCGAATCGTCGTGGAAGCTCCTGTCGCATCAGTGATAGGGATGACTATGTCGTCCATCAGTGGTGTTCCGGGACTCCTTACTGGTTCTAGAGTTGGGGCCACCTCCATCACTGCTGGCTCTGGTGATGTTATCTTGGCCATCTTCGGTGGAGCTGGCTTCCCCTTAACCTTCATTTCCTTCCTTTTTATTCCATTTGGTTTTGTTGACCTGCGGGCCGTCCTCACCCATGGTGCTGCTGGGCACTGGCACAAATGAACTTGCAGGCGGCCTGGCTCACCTAGTTCCTCGTTGCAAAACAGGCAGGAGTAGTTTTTCACGGCTCCAGGTTCCTTCGCACTTGTAGGATTTGCTGCTGTTTCTGGAGCTGCCATCACCCACGGTGCTTCAGCGCAGTGGCACAAATGTAAGTTTAAACTGTCCGGGTGGTCCAGTTGCTCATGACAGAACATACACTCAACTCGATCTCTGGCACCAAGGAGTTTACATATAGATCTGTGCCTGCTTAATCCGGCCTGGTGGCGATACTGATTCCCACAAACACACCTGTACGGCAATTCTGACATCTTAACCTGGAAATATTGAATAGAGGAACATTTATTAGTACAGCCTGTATTGTCAACAGTCTTGTCCATTTCTGTCCGTTTGTTCTGTCCTGTATACAGCTGTCATTGTTTTTCCTATTTTCTACTGATTGGCCAACTGCTGTGTTTGGTTCCCTCATATAATTTCAATCGGTCAAAGTGGACAACCTTTGTTTTAGCTTGTGGGTTGAGCTGAACTCGATAAACTGTGTCATCCAGCTTGCTAAGGACTTGATAAGGACCTTTCCAGTTGCAGGACAACTTAGAGGTAAGATTCTTTTTCCTAGTACTGTCATAAAGCCATACTAAATCTCCAACTTTATATGGACTTCCATTTTTCCGAAGATCATAATTTCTCTTCTGTCGAATGGTGTTTTTCTTTTGCGTTTCCCTTGCTCTCTCATGGGCAACTTCAATTCGTTCTCGTAGCTGTTCAGCATATTCCGTATCTTCAGGGACAGGCATATCCAGACTTCTTCCAGTTACAAGATCCAGTGGAAGTGGCGTTTCTCTACCCATCATCATCATCATGGGAGTTTCCTGAGTAACGTCGTGGATTGAAGAACGGTATGCCATAAGGGCAAATGGTAGCTGTTCATCCCAGTCCCTCTGATTTTGCTTTACCATCATTGCAAGACGATCTTCTAATGTTCGGTTAAATCGTTCAACCATCCCATTGGATTGCGGGTGATAAGGGGTTGTGCGGGTTTGATCTATTTCCAGGAGTCGACAAACTTCTCGAAATACCTTAGATTGGAAATTTGTTCCTTGGTCTGAATGTATTTGCTTAGGGACTCCAAACCTGCAGATGAACTCTTTGACTATTTTGTCAGCTACTGTTTCTGCCTCTTGATTTCGAATACCATATGCCTCTGTCCATCTCGTGAAGTAGTCGGTAACGACAAGGATATACTTGTTTCCCTTATTAGATTTTGGTAGAGGTCCCATAATGTCCACAGAGATTCTTTCCATAGGAGCTCCAACTTGATACTGTCGCAGGGGTGCGCGTTTCCTTCGTGGAGGTGACTTCCGAGATGCACATGTGTCGCATTGCTTACACCACAGCTCAACGTCTTTCCTCATCCCCTGCCAGTAATACCGATCGGATATTTTGGTGTAGGTTTTATGAATTCCAAGATGTGCAGCAGTCTTTGCTGTATGTAGTTGCTGAAACACTTCCTTGTGGAGATTCTTTGGTAGTACTAATAACCATCGATGTTCTGACCCATCATTTGATTCCCATTTAAGATGAAGAACACCCTCAATGAAGCTGAGACGATCCCATTTTCCCCAGTAGGCTTTTGTTATTCTATTCTGAGAAGAGACCTTTTCCCAGTTAGGTTGTTCAGAATGTTGCTTTTTGACATCTATTATCACCATTAAATTTTCGTCACATTCTTGTGCTTCTTTCAGTTGTTGATTTGACCAGGGATTGTCATCTGAGGATGTTTGGGGTTCTTTATCTAGTCGTCGCTTTTGTTGTCTTGTCACAACCTTAACTTGATATTGGCCTTTCGGTGGTTTGAGGTTCCTGCGTTTTTGAAACCCTCGCTCCTTGTAACTCCAACACTTCGGTACCCACATAACCTTGGTTACAGTTGTTCCGATTGGTCCTGTGTGATCTGTTTGGACTGTGACACTCCGCTTTTCCTCAGGTAATAGCACAGGAAGGATGAAACCAGAATCAGGCTCTTCATACCCAAACTTCTCACACCACTTGCACGGCATTCTTGACAATGCATCCGCATTACCATGTTGCTTTCCGGGTCGGTGGATGATATCGAAGTCAAAGGTACTCAGCAGACCCAACCATCGTGCCATCTGTCCTTCGGGCTCTTTGAAATTTAACAACCATCTGAGAGCACTGTGATCGGTCCGTATGGTGAAGTGTCGACCTATGAGATAATGCCTGAACTGTTTAACAAACGTTACTACTGCTAAGAGTTCCCTTCTTGTAACACAGTAGTTTCTCTCTGCTTTACTAAGGACCCTACTTGCATATGCGATTACCTTCTCGTCACCTCCTTGATTTTGTGACAGAACTGCTCCAATTCCATATCCACTGGCATCTGTATCGAGAATAAAATCACCCTGTGAACTGGGGTACGCTAAGATAGGGCTGTTCATGAGCAGATGTTGTAATTGCCGGAAAGAAGTTTCGCATTCTTCCGTCCATAGGAATTCCTTGTTGGCTTCTGTCAAACGATGCAGGGGTCTTGCAGTTTCCCCAAAATTCTTGACAAATCGACGGTAATATGATGCTAGGCCCAGAAAACTTCTTACTTCATGCTCATTAGTCGGTGTTGGCCAGTCCTTAATGACTTTGATCTTTTCCTCATCTGTAGAGATACCTTCAGCTGATACCACGTGTCCTAGGTAGCCCACTTTTTGCTGGAACAAATGGCATTTCTTTGGCTTCAGCTTAAGATGTGCTTGTCGTAAACGCTGAAAGACTTTCCTGAGGTTAACTATGGCTTCATCCAGTGTTTTCCCAAATATGATGACGTCATCTAAATACACCAGGCAAATGTTCCACTGATATCCGGCCAGTGCCATTTCCATTAACCTCTCGAACGTGGAGGGCGCATTGCACAGGCCAAAGGGCATTACCTTGAATTGCCAAAGTCCACTCCTGGAGGTAAATGCGGATTTCTTCTTTGCATCCTCATCCAAATCCACTTGCCAATATCCGCTAGCCAAATCAAGGGTAGAAAACCATCTGGCTCCATGGAGTGAGTTGAGCGAATCATCTATTCTGGGCAGGGGGTAAGCGTCCTTAACAGTAACATTGTTCAGGCGTCTGTAGTCCACGCAGAATCGAGTGCTCCCATCCTTCTTGGTTACCAATACTATTGGGGATGCCCAAGGACTTGTTGATCTCTCGATAATACCCCTGTCAGACATGTCCTTTATCTGTTTGTCTGCTTCGTCTTGTTTCTGTATTGGTAAACGTGTGGGTGCTTGTCGCAATGGTGGGGCATTTCCTGTGTTGATTGAATGTTGCACACCCTCTGCCCTGCCCAAATCTGCGTCATCCTTAGCAAAGATGTCTGAAAATTTCAATAACAGTGCCTTTACCTTGCATTTATCTTTAAGCTCCATCTTCTCCGTACTTCTCTCATATACGGACTTCAGATATTCAGGTAATTCTGATTCTGATTTGCTAAGATTACAGACATACTTGGAGGATGTTTCTCTGACTTCTTCTATGATAGCCTCATCTTCTTGTTCGATTATTCCGGAAGTGGATAGAATTGGACTCATTACTGCAATGGTAGTGTCTTTATATACTACTTCAGAGTCAGTCCCTGCATTTATGACTCTTATTGGATAAAATTCTCTTTCTGTGTCCACAAGAGTCCTACCTATGATCATTTGTGCGTGTTTTTGTTTGTTTGCCAAAGGTTCACATATAGCCCATTTTCCCAAGATTCTCTGACCACACCCTGTGGGCTTACTTGGAATAATCATTTGTTCACCAGGCGGAATGACTACAGTCTGGGGAACTATTAAGCGACAATACCCTGCTTCTTCAGGTTGCCTTGTACACAAAATCTGCAACCCATTACAGGTTATACTTCTTCTCTGAAGATGAATTTCACAATTGAATTCCGTCAAGAAGTCCATGCCGAGGATACCATCGTTCTGGATGTCTGCAACAACCATCTTTAGTTTTGCTGGTTCAGGTAATATTCCTGGATCCAATTCGCACATCCCGATGATACTAAGTGGTTTATGATCTGCAGTAAGCAACTGGACCGCAGTGGGCTTTACGTCTGGTTGATCTTTTAGGGGTAAACGGAAGAGAACTCTTTTTGATAATATTGAAACACAGGCCCCGGTATCAATTAAGAATGAAAAGGTAATGTCCCCTATCTGAACTGGAACATAAAGTCCACTCTCAGTGCTCCTTTCTCCCACCTCCAGCACTGGAACATTAGATCCAATATTCGCTGTCTTTATCAGGTGAGCTGCAGAACAATCACTTATGTGTGGTTCTTCTTTTATCTTTGAGAAGTTTCCATGTCGTTCCAACGACGGTATTTGGGGCTTTTCGGCTCTTACAACCTTCCCTTGCCCCTTGTGGTCGGTTGTCCCCCGTTTTCCGACTGTGCTTTGTCTATGACATCCCTGCTCGGACAAACCCGGCTGTAATGTCCTTTTTCGTGGCACGTGTAACATTCTATGCTGGACAATGGACGTCTTTCTCTTGGGTGTCTGAAGCTATTGGACATGGTTTCACCAGTTGACATCTTCTTCAGCATTTCCTCTATTTCCAGGATTCTTTTCTCCAGCTCCTTTGAAGGGTGTTGAGTCACTTCCCTAACAAATTTCCTTGAGGAATTACCACCTCTCTGTTCTTCTATTTTTCGGTAACCCTCAACCTCTAAAGCCAGGGTGACTGCTTGCTGAAGATCTTCAGGTTTGCCTTGATACACCTGCATTCTCATCTCTGCGTCTTCTAGCGCATCTATGAAGTGTGTCTTGGCAAGTCTTTCTAGATGATATGATGTCATTCCAGGATAGGCCAATGTTGCAAGCTTGCGGATAGCTTGTCCCAGTTCCCGTAGAGTTTCCTTGGTTTTGCGTCTCCTTCCCCGAAGCTCTGCGAGGTACAACTCGGCTTGATCACTTGGCCCGAAGCGGGAACTGAGGATTGCTACTAATCTGTTGAAGTCTTGCTGTTCTTCATCTGTTAGGGTACACGCCAGTTGTCTTGCAGGACCATGCAGGTGAGCGAAGAGATAGTCTGCCTTCTCTTGTTCACTCCATTGATTTATTCTGGCTATGGTTTTGAAGACTTGATAGTATTCCTTCCAGGAAGTTTCCCCGCTGTAATTTTCAAGCTTCATTTGGCGATGACTTTGAGGACGATGCACGTGAGCAGAATCGCCATGTCCTCCTGACTCACGTGGAGACGGTCTCGGAGAGGGATCTTTATCTTCGTCCTCTTCATGGTGATTTTCGAAGTTGAAGGAAACTTCCGGGTCCAGCTCTTCAATTTCTGCACGACGCCTAGCCATGCTCTCTTCTGATTGGCTACAGCTTTTATCCCACCGCTGCCACCAAATTGTAGCGGATTTTCCACTAGGGGTAACTCTTACCCTTAATTTCCTAAGTTCACTTTTTCGCTGCCACCATATATTACTTCAAGGTAAGTTATTTTTAGTTTTTAATCTTTTTGTTTTGTTTTACTTTACCCTAAGTGTCTGACTTGGTTGATTCTCTTATTTTATTAGACTAGCTCTGTTTATTTCTTCTGTCAAGCTTGTCTGTTTACTTCTCGCTGTTTACCAGGTCTGTAACTTTGTTAACTTCGTCCATTAACTTCATCTGTTAACTTCTTCTGTTAACTTCGTCTGTTAACTTCTTCTGTTAATTTCATCTGTTCTTGGTAACGTTCGAGCTTACTCAATGGAGACGCCGCTACTAGGTAGGTTCGTATTTATTTATCTTAATATATTTCAGCTGTAGTTTGTCAAGTCCGTCTGACTGGTCGTGGTCACATGTTATTTCCAATTCTCAACTTATCTTCAAAAATCATCAATTGTCCAAACAAATTGTTCAAATTCAACATTAACAAGTCTCCAAATTTGTTTACAGAATGTACAACATCTTTCTTTATGCCAGTTATTATCCTGAAGTACCATATCTCAATTTTCAGCTTCTGTTATAAAAGTTCCTAGGGTACTATTCTTACGGGTACTTTTATGTTGGTATTTGTAAATATAAAGTTCCTGGGGTAATTTCGTACGGGGTAATATTTCCCCACCAAGATAGGCAACACTGAAATGTTCCTAAAATATATTTTCCTAGAAGGTAATTCCTTGAGGGTAATTCCTTGAAGGTAATTTCTTGAGGGTAATTTCTTGAAGGTAAATCCTTGAGGGTAATTTCCTGAAGGTAAATCCTTGAGGGTAACTACTTGAAGGTAAGTACTCTACAAGGTAATTCTTTAATAAATTTGTACTTGCTGGATCTTAGTCTTGTGTTCTTTATTTACCATTAATATTCAATAATCAGCACTGCAACTGTTTGTATGTATTTAGTATTGCTAGGAGATGTTTGCCCTTCGCCTCTCCGAGACCGAATGTTCATTTGTCATTTCTCGATCCTATTTATAGTTTTTGGTTGCTAACCAATTACGTAACGTTACTATGCCTTGAATGAAACGAGTAATTTGATTGGCTGTGGTGAAGGCCGAGTCAAAAATATGACGTCACTAGCAGCAGATTGCAGGACTTTCAACAGGGCGGCGGGAATTTGAACGCTCTTTTCTAAAAGGCATATGTCAGTTTCTATCATCAAAATAGGTATCAATTCGATCAGATAATCTGTGAATCGTATATCACTTTGAAGCATATTTCCTGAGCTTCACGTTGTTATCTCTAATTTAAATTGGAAACGCTCTTTAGCCAAAGAAGGACAGATTATCCAGCCTGAACGTGTGAGCAAATGTGCGCAGAGTGTATGTGGCGAGAACATTGACTTTTGCTACAGTTACGGCAAGAATGATTGTCAAACTACAGAAAGCTAATCATTATCGGACTAAATTGTTCCCAGCAAGGTAAGTCTAAACACTCATAGTTGTAAGATATATTATTTTTGAGTACTGAACAGAGTCCTAAAGTTGATAGATGTAAGATTTTCTCTAGTTCCAAAATCCAGGTGCTCGCTAAAACCAAGATGGCGGCTCACTGGCGATCGTAAAATCTAGCAGGGCCAATATAATTTTAAAAATCAATATATCGACAACTACTATACTCTGAAACTTTATACTTCAGGACAATATAATATAATATGTGTACTTTCATGTCCTGACGGGATTTTACACAATAAAAAGTATTTCAAGTATAAACTTACAATTGAACACAGGAGGGGTCCGCCAAAAACCTTCCACTTCAATAGAATTATACCGACGGAAGCAGACGATAAAAACGTAAACAAATAGGATTGTAAAATGCGGGAATACAAGAGGGTCCAGAGGATGGCATTTGTTTACACTGTCAGATCTGTATTCCTCACGTAAAAAGTCATTTATATAAAGTCAGTTCTGATTTGTCATCATTGAATAAACAGCTATCTATTTTTGTCACATTATATTATATTATAAATATAATATAATGTAATATTATATGTTCCTTCTCTATCCACTCATTCAGATATTCCCTGTTTATAAGACAAAGACTAACCTGGAAAATCTCCCTCAGACAAAAGATGCATTGGTACAGCACACACGGAGAGCTCACTACCAAACTCTGTAGAGGTAATGTATGGTGCCGAAACCAGAATGACCACCCATCACAGAGAGCGGTTAGGAAATTAAGGATAACATTCTGCAACCCTTGTTGACTACGAAAGAATCTATTTCAAAGCAATGTCTTCAGCTTACGACATGTGGCTGTAAGACGTTGGAAGCTCCATGTCAGTCTAGAAGATGCAGCTGCACGAAATGTGATTTGCTGTGCATTCCAAGCTGAGTCTGTTCTGGGTGTTGTCGTAATCCAGAGGACATTCACCAAGACTTGGTATAACACGTTGCTGTTGTGCACTACTTATCTCCGTAGGGTTCCATCGGTTGGTGTGATCTAAAATAAGACATGTGCTCTGTTGCTAAATAATTCTGAGTTTGTGTCACTTTTGAACGTGCGCGTTGGTGACATTGTATATGTGTATAATATTACCCTGGAAACGAAAGCACTTCAAGACTTCAAGACAATGACTGATGTGCTTATGTTTTGTTGGGATCTACAGATCTGAAATGGTGGAAATCTAGACGTTATATCCTATAATTTTCGGTTTGTTGTTACGTAACAATTTCTGCTAGATTTGATACAACTGCACAAACTTGGGTCATATTATTAAAGGCATTTGCAGGGCTTTGGTCTTTTCTCAGATGTACTGTGTAAACACAGAATAGAAAAATTAAACTGAATGGAGTATAAAATGTGAATAATTAAAAGAGTATTCATGTAAACGCATGTCGACAATGGAACATACAGGGTGAAAATTGTATTTTGGGGGCCATTTTGTTACATTATTTGACCTTATGACCCTTGATAAGTTTATATTATCGGAGTAATTCTTTAATATGTATATATACAATTCAACGCAGGGCAGTACGACTCGTATTTCTGTATATTACTTCACTTAGATAGAAAATTCGAGAAAATTTGTCTGTTGTTTTTGACGTAGTATGACCTTTTGACCTCAAATTGACCCTTTTAACTATTTGCCAAAGTGGCAACAGTTTTTCGTGGAGCGTAGGTTATATCGAACAAACATATCGTATATACAATTCAACGCAAGGCAGTACGACTCGTATTTCTGTATATTACTTCTGTCGTTGTCTGTCGTTTTTGACATAGTATGACCTTTTGACCTAAAATTGACCCTTTGCCAAAGTGGCAACATAGTTTTTCGTGGAGCGTAGGTTATATCGAGCAAAGTTATGATAGTTTATTGCTTCTTCTCAGAGGGTTTAGCCAACCCAATTTCTGGAGCTCTTCTTCTGATCTGCCCCCATACTATCTCGAAAAAGCGAGTCTCGCGGGATGCGAAGGGACATACGATAGCGGACAGTCACGTTCTCTCGTTCTCGTCTTGCGAATTCAATAGGCTTATAACGCGAAAACGCGATGGGACGAGAAAGCGACGGATCGAGCGACAGGACGCGAAAATAAGTCGCCTCGCATTCTCACCCTGTGGAAAACGCGTGACGGAGCGTGAATGCAACGGAGCGATATCTCGCTCCCTCGCCTTGGCAGCTCTTCGGAAAGTGGATCAATGTCCGTCACATTCTCGCCTTACGGATGAGCTGATGCGCATGGCAAAGTAGACATTCATTTAACCCTGCCAGGTAACATGTTCGGTAAATGCATTTACAGATATGACTAATAAGTTTTCAACAGATATTTATGCGAGATAAATGTGCGAGAGAAATGGAAGGGATTACGGTGCACTGATGCCTGATATACTGAAATCATTTATCTGGCCCATTATCTGATGTAGCACGATTGTGCAGCAAATCCTGGATTATAGTTTCATCTTCTTTTGACAATCCATCCCCTTGACAGTAAAACTAAGGTCGTGTTCATAAACTGGGAATAACCGCTTAATTAAAGCAAAGTCTGAGGAACAATATTAGCTTGCCCAGTCTGATAAAATACAGATCCAGAAACCGAATCTCTAACTCGATCTGACGTTCTTCCGATCTCAAGGCTATTCGGTGATCTTCTCTCACGAAATAACGGTACAGTTACATCACATTTGACCTATCAACGGAACATATATCTTCTTGCACAACCAACTCATCGGGATATGTGACCTGAACAGGGGAAACTGGCCAGTTTGAAACTAAACAAATTTAGAATTGCCTTCCTGCACCAAATATATGACCACCATTATGAAAAGTGCATGGTGAATAATTATATTTAACTGAAATTTGCTTTAAATTTATTAAATTAAATTATCCGTACCAAGTTGCGAAGGAAGGAGCTGTACGGTTTCTACGTCGGGGTGATATGAACACACCATCACGTGGGGACATTTCGCGATAGTAGTATATAAAGTTGAAATTCCTTATTATTGACCTACTTTTGTGGAGCAATTGTGGAGCTCTCGTCCAATCAGAAGCGAGTATTTCAAATCCGTCACAGAGCTCTCGTCCAATCAGAAGCGAGTATTTCAAATTGACCAAAAAGCTACCTCCAGCACAGGAGAGTTCCAATTTTTCCAGGTCAAAAATAGTTCCATGTATATTCCTCCGCGGTGATGCGGTCTGGCGGAGAAAAGTAGTCCCTAGATAAAATGGTCCGATTGGGTCGAGTGAGGTATCAAAGTGAAGCATTCGTGAAGGGGCATCTAATGGGCTGGGTGTGGGGTTGAAATATCGGCATTATGCGCATGCGCGGTCGCCGAAGGGTATGAAAATAGACATTTTGGAGCTAGGGGAGTCCCTAATGGTCCAATGGGGTCGAGTGAGGTATCAAAGCGAAGCATTCGTGAAGGAGCATCTGATGGGCTGGGTGTGGGGTTTAAATATCGGCATTCTGCGCATGCGCGGCGGCCAAAGGGTATGAACATAGACGTTTTGGAGCTAGGGGAGCCACTAATGGGCCAATGGGGTCGAGTGAGGTATCAAAGTGAAGCCTAGGTGAAGGGGTATTTTATGGCTGGGTGGGTGCATGTAAAATTTTTCCTGAAAAAAAAAAACGGAAAACGGACTTTATCGAAAAATCCGGGAAAATGCCTATATGGGGTATGGGGGTATATAGGTCGCCGGGCTTAACGGGGCTTGCCTATCAATAGAGTTATCTCCCCCTAGTTCCAGGGTGGGTGTATGTAAAAATTTTTCCTGAAAAAATACGGAACACGGACTTTATTCTAAATTACGGGAAAATGCCTATATGGGGTATGGGAGGTATAGGACCATCCTGGGAAACCTACTTCTCGACATTTGCGGTATAGGTTGTGGGGTCTCGTTTTCTTAGTCTCGTCAAGACAAACATGATAAGAAGTGTCCCGGAGCGAATCGGTGAAATTTTTGAAAAAGTACGATATAGCCTCATATAGGCCCATACTGGGGTATAGGATCGATGTTTGTCCCCCTGGGAAACGTACTTCTATACATTTGCGGTAGGGTTGTGGGGTCTCGTTTTCTTAGTCTCGTCATGTAGAACACGATAGGAAGTGTTGCGGAGCGAATCGGTGAAATTTTTGAAAAAGTACGATATAGCCCCATATAGACATATATATATAAATATATATTCCCATACTGGGGTATAGGTTCAATGTTTATCCTACTGGGAACCCCACTTCTATACATTTGCGGTGGGGTTGTAGGGTCTCGTTTTTCACGTCTCGTCATGTAGAACATGATAGGAAGTGTTGTGGAGCGAATCGGTGAAATTTTTGAAAAAAGTCACCGAGGCCTGGGTAAGCCCATAGGCCTATAGTGCATGGCTATGGGTGTATAGGACCATACGGGGTGGACGTGTTGGGATCTAGGTGGGCCCCTAATGATCCTATGATGTCGTATGAGGTCTTATTTTGAAGCTCTCGTGAAGGAGCATCCCACTGGGCTAATGGTTCGTCCGTGTTTAATGGTCTGCGCATGCGTAGTCTGGCCGTAGTAGAGAAACCGGGCATTTTGGGGGGTATGTGGGTGTGTGTTTGGGTTAGAGATGGGCTATTCACGGTTCGAATGGGTCGTGTGAGATATCAATGTGAAGCTTGTGTGGGGTAGAGTCAGAATGGCGTGTTTCTAAACGCATGTCGCGTCAATATGCGCATGCGCAGTCTGGCCGTAGTACCGTGTTTAATGGTCTGCGCATGCGTAGTCTGGCCGTAGTAGAGAAACCGGGCATTTTGGGGGGTATGTGGGTGTGTGTTTGGGTTAGAGATGGGCTATTCACGGTTCGAATGGGTCGTGTGAGGTATCAATGTGAAGCTTGTGTGGGGTAGATTCAGAATGGCGTGTTTCTAAACGCATGTCGCGTCAATATGCGCATGCGCGGTCTGGCCGTAGTAGAGAAATCAGGCATTTTGGGGGGTATGTGGGTGTGTGTTTGGGGTAGAGATGGACCCCTATGGGTCCGAATGGGTCGTGGAAGGTGTCAAAGTGAAGCTTGTGTGGGTTAGAGTCAGAATGGTGTGTTTTTAAGTGCAAGTCGCGTCAATCTGCGCATGCGCAGTTGGTTGTAGTAAGTAAAGTGGCCATTTTGGGGCAGTACATGAAGGTATTTGGGGTCGAGATGGGCTATTCACGGTTCGAATGCGTCCTGGAAGGTGTCATTTTGTAGTTCTCGGGGTGTAGACCCTGATTTGAGGGATGTTCCCGTCATCTGTGACGTCATCGATGACGTCATCAGTAGGAGTAATAGCCAAAGTGTGCATTTTGGGGCAGTACAGGAAGGTATTTGGTGTAGAGATGGACCATCCCTTATCCGATTGTGTCGTGGGAGGTGTCATTTTGTAGCTCTCGGGGTGTAGACCCCGATTTGGGGGGCTGTTCACAGCATCTGTGACGTCATTGGTGACGTCATCAGTACGAGTAGTAGCGAAAGTGTGCATTTTGGGGCAGTGCAGGAAGGTATTTGGGGTAGGGATGCTCTATTCTCAGTCCGAATGCGTCGTGGGAGGTGTCATCTTGTAGTTTTCGGCGTGCAGACCCCGATTTGAGGACTGTCCACAGCATCTGTGACGTCATTGGTGACGTCATCAGTAGGAATAGTAGCGAAAGTGAGCCTTTTGGGGTAGTGAAGGATGTTATTTGGTGTAGAGATGGACCATCTGCGGTGCGAATGCGTCATGGGAGGTGTCATCTTGTAGCAACGCCCACCAACACCATTCTTAATGCTTCAACGCCCTGGTGAAATAGCTCAGAAGCTCTGATATTCCATGGAATTGTCCACTAATTCTTCGAAATGCAGTGATGCCCGTCAACGTCCGTCGTTACACCTTAACACTCTAACATAACGCCGTGATATAGTCCGGAGAGAGAACAACAACAGCAACAACAACAAGGATGACACATGAGAGAACAACAACAACAAGAAGTTGTTTTCATAAAGTTTATTCTCCCCAATGTTACATCATACCCACGCTGGGGGAGCCGCGTTGGGTATATTTACAATTCAAGAAGATTCTTGTCCAATCAGAGGCCACTATTTGCATGTTTCGTATTCGTTCCTGTCCGTTAGATGTATTCTTGTCCAATCAGAAGTCTCCATTTCAGAAAGTTCCATCTTCGGCCATGTTCGCTCTGAACCGTTTATTCTAATCATCGTCGGGCAGGCCAGGATACCGTTGAGGCCACATATCCTCACATAGTTGTTTGTGCATTCTGAGTATCTATCAGTGCATGGGTGAATACTTTCATCCGATTGCGATGGTGGTCAGTTTAACCACGAAGAACATAACATTGGTCAGCCTCTCCACTTGCCATTTTGTGTTTTGTCGTTGTTGTCGTACCCATTCCAAACTATCCACGCTGTCCAGTTCCTTCAGCATCGTCTCCAGTGACGCACGATGGATAATGGTGAAAGGCTGGTCAAACACCCGGGTATTATTGCTGGGATAAAAGTAACGGAGCTGGTCTGTCTCTTTATGGCGAAGAATGTATCCAAAAGTGAGATTTAACTTGAAGGCTGTATCTTGGTCGTTGAAGATGGCTTCCACGTAGCTGCGTAGACGGATGTTTTCTTCCAACCGGAAATTATGTAAGTCCAATATCGGGCGATGCCGATGAAAACAGTGTCGGATCATGGGCCAATGGCGTCGATATATCTCACTCACTGGATGATCTTCGGATAAGAGATCGCTGGGAACATCCACCGCATCTTCCAGAAAATGTTCGTTGTTGTCAGGCGTATGACTCGAAACCGTAACGGTGGGGTCCGGCTGGAAATCCAGGCTCTTCTGAACTGTGGGTACAGGCGGGCTCTCCGGCATCGCATCACCCGTGGCGTTCGTCTCCCCGGGCTTATCTTCACTGGGTCTGACCTTTCGCGGATCCTCTTCAATAGGAAGTTGTCGCCCAAACCGTGGAGACGGGCCATGAATCAAACGCTGATGCCGTCTTAACTCACTGCGTCGTTTGAAGAGTTGACCACACTCCTTACATTGTTCCGTCGCGCCATCATGGACTGAGCGTTCGTGGCGCAGGAAAGCATCTTCTCGATTAAATGACCGTGCGCAGGTTATGCAAGTATGTCGTGCACCGTTGTGGGCGGAGGCCTCGTGGCGTCGTAAATTGTTTAGACGAGTAAATGACTTCTGGCAAGTTGTGCAAGTGAACATATTGGTGGTGGACAGAGTGTCTGATGAAACGGCAAGGCCGCTTCCCTTTATAGCACGCTAGCTGTTGATCTATTTTTAGCACACTCAGTTCAACTACCTACCGGATGTAGGCTGTTTCTAATCGTCATCGGGCAGGCCAGGATACCGTTGAGGAAATATATCCTCAGATAATTGTTTACGCATTCTGAGTATCTTTCAGTGCATGGGTGAATACTTTCAGCCGATTGGGGTGGTGGGTCAGTTTAACCACGAAGAACGTAACATTGGTGACCCTCTCCACTATCTATTTGGTGTTGGGACGCTGTTCATAGGCCCGTTCCAAGGGATCCACAGTGTCCAGTTGGGCCAGCATCGTCTCTAGCGACGCCCGATTGGTGATTGTGAAATGATGGTCGTACACTGGGTTGATGGCACTGGAATAGAAATAGCACAATTCGCGCGTCATCTTATGGCATAAGATGTAGCCAAATGCTACATTTAATGTGAAGGACGTAGGTTGATCATTGAAGATGGCTTCCACGTAGCTGCGTAGACGGGCGAGATCGGTCAGTCGGAAATTGTACAAGTCCAATATAGGGCGATGACGGTGGAAGCAGTGTCGGATCATGGGCCAATGGCGTCGATATATCTCACTCACTGGATGATCTTCGGATAAGAGATCGCTGGGAACATCCACCGCATCTTCCAGAAAATGTTCGTTGTTGTCAGGCGTATGACTGAAAACAGTAATGCTAGGAACCGGCTGGATATCTAGGCTCTTCTGAGCTGTGGGTATAGGCGGGCTCTCCGTGATCGCATCACCAGTGGCATTCTTCTCCCCGGGTTCATCTTCAGTGGATCTGTCCCTCTGGGTGCCTCTTTAGTGGAAAGTTGTCCCTCATGCCGTGGTGACGGACCATGAATCAAACGCTCATGCCGTTTTAACTGACTGGGTCGTCTGAAGAGTTGACCACATTCTTCGCATGGACGCTTGGGTGGCCCATGAATTGAACGTTCATGGCGCTGTAAATGATCTGGGCGCTGAAACGACAGTGTAGGCCTACATATCGTACAGCTATACCGGGCGGTTCCATCGTGATTGGTAGCCTCATGGCGGCGCAAGTCGTGCCGGCGGGTGAACATTTCGAGCACGTAGTACAAGTGAACATCTTGGTGGTTGACAGAGTGTCTGATGAAACGGTCAGGCCGTTTCCTTTTTATAGCAAGCTAGCTGTTGATTTATTTTTAGCACCATCAGTTCAACTTGGACATCAGCGACAAGAACCCGGATGTAGGCGCGGACGTCATTGATAAGAGCTCGGATGTACAAGAATCCGGATGTACCCGGATGTGAATGCGTCTGATGCGTGTGTGTGTGTGTGTGTGTATGCGTCTGTGTGTCTGTGTGCGTGTGTGCATGAGCCGAGTTCTAAGAGCCCCGGAGAGAGAACAACAACAACAGCAAGGATGACACATGAGAGAGGACCAATACATATGGACACATGTTCATTCCTATATTTAAAGACTCTACCACCACCGCACACCACCAACACCACCACCAACGCCACCAACACCACCCCCAACGCCACCAACGCCACCACCAACGCCACCAACGCCACCACCAACGCCACCAACGCCACCAACGCCACCACCGGACGTTGACGGGCGTCAACGCTCGGTGGTGGTGGTGGTGGTGGTGGTGGTGGTGGTAACCCCGGTGTGGCAGAGCTCCGAGAGCTGCACGCCCGGTGGTGGTGGTGAGAACTCCCGTGTGGCAGAGCTCTTGGAGCTCAACGCCTGTGGAGCTCAGATCTCGGAAGTGACATTTGCATACGACCTCTGTGAGGTCACTTCCGCTTCCGTTCACGTGACCGGAACTGACCTTGACCCCGGCGCGCGGTGGCAAGGTTGCTACCGCGGTGGCAACCTTTACACCGCGCGCGCCGGGGTCAAAGGTCAGTTCCGGTCACGTGAACGGAAGCGGAAGTGACCTCACAGAGGTCGTATGCAAATGTCACTTCCGAGATCTGAGCTCCACAGGCGTTGAGCTCCAAGAGCTCCGATCCAAGAGCTCTGCCACACGGGAGTTCTCACCACCACCACCGGGCGTGCAGCTCTCGGAGCTCTGCCACACCGGGGTTACCACCACCACCACCACCACCACCACCACCGGGCGTTGACGCCCGTCAACG
>JAVTVY010038294.1:0-16523 GCA_036873755.1 Hanleya hanleyi | reverse complement strand
GGATATAAGAAATAAGAGATGATTACAGGATTTCGAAGTTCTGTGAATTGAATATTATGAATAAATATATAACAAAGGAGGTTTCCTTCACCAGGAATGTCAGAATCTTCTTCTGTGTCTTCCAAAAATTATTCACTTAATCGCAAAATTATCATTCTCATTAGGAATAATTTTATCTCTATCAGCGGAAATGAGATTAGTACATGCGGGCAAACGTAGCACGTAAAAAAAATGACTGATAAACATTATTTGTATTTGGGCGACCAAGAAGGGGCAATGACCATTGTGTTCTGGGATCAATGGATTTTAAAGCCGTCAGTCATATTATACGACCCGTTCTAGAGAGCGTGATTAGATTGATTAGATATACTGTAAATATAACGAATAATTTTACAACCAATGAAATCCTTTCACGAAAAAAAGTGGCAGTCAATCAAGCTCTTTCTCTTAGAGGATGATCTAAGAACCTTTCGCTCGTAAATGTCACTCCTCAATTAAAAAAAATCCATGATGGCCGCTTTGTTTGCGTCACAGTGACATCATTTTCAAAAAGGACATTTTTTTTATCGATTTTTCTAATTTTTTATTTATGCAATTTCTCTACTAGAACTGCATCATAAATTAGTAAATAACAATGAGGTGTGGAATAGAATAGTTTTTACCAACTTTGCATCGCGGAAGGGCAGAAATTTTTAAGAAAAATGAGAAAACATAACTTTTCTGGTACCCCACAATGACGCCATATTGAATTTACCCATGATCCTCTGCTCTGGAGGTTATGCAAAAAAAAAGCTCCAATACGCCAAATTGTAAAGCCACGGAGTGTCAGCTCTCAAGTTGTTGTCGTTCCGGAGATAGCACAGAAAGTTTGGTACCCCAGGGTTAACTATAATTGGAAGATTTAAGAAAAAAATTAGAAAAAATAGAGGACAATGGAAGAGAAATTGTTAAATAATTTCATCAAGACAGTCACAGATATATGTCGATTATTTTTATGGTTAATTATTATATCGAATGAAATACACTTCAGTTCACTGCAGCCATTACGGAAACGACAGAGAAGTATGTGTATGGAAGCGATATCATTTCACGCAGATGAGTAGTAACTGGGAAGAACGCTGACGTCATGAAATAATTGGGAATTCTCTCACGTACAAATCATCTTCTTTGACTGCGTGAGGCATTACGTTGGATGAAAATGGAGTCATGGAATAAGAAGGAGAATAGCCATGTTGTATTTGCGGATTTGAGGACGTTGCTAATTACGTATCATCGCTCTAGAAGCTTTAATGGCTTCGGTAACGCGTCGCAGTCTGCCGGGTTATCATCACATGGTGTATGTTGACATCTGGCTGGATTTTGGTTTGACGAAATACAATTATGTGAATATTACATACATGTTTCGATAGTATAAGAGAAAATGCCACACAATATGCATAGCCATTGTGTAAAACTTGAATGAGAAAATCTGGTTCTTGTTTGTGATAAATTTGGCAAATGTTTCATATCCTACATCAAGTTCCGACTATGTGTCCAAGGAAAACTTTAGCTTGATTCCAACCACTACCAGTCTAGTCGACATAGTAGCTCTTGAATTTAAAACAAACAGAGATGCAATGTTTTTAATAATTATTGTGTGCCCATTTTGACACTATTTGAATAATCGTGGTCTCAACCTAACCTGAGTGGCCCTAATATTTGTTTTGGCCCATTGTATGGGGATTATGTAGACCTAACTTATTTCTGTAACAATTCTTCAGTGAATAATACAACGGATTCCACAAACAAACGTCAAGATCTCTCGGGACGTTAAATCTTATATTTTTACTGTGATCATTCTTCAGCGTAGAACATGACTAATGAATTTCTACAAACAAATGAACTGTACGATTTTTTTACAAAATCGACAGAAACGCCCTCCACTTTCAAGGCCGAAATGCCGATGATCAAGTTCAGTGGGGGTTAATAAATATCAGAAAACCATTGTAAAAATCCCATTTTCGTGGAAGGATGCATTGGAGTGAATCGATGTGTGGGATATCAAGACTGAGGACTAAAGGTCGACGATCAAGGTCACTGTGCATCAGTAACTCACTGTAACATGTAAAACTCATAAAGATGATGGTACGATGAGGCGGGATTTTGTACGGTGGCTTATTAGTGCCATCCAATAAAACTATACATTTTCCCTATGATTTCATGTTTCTCATAAGTTTAACTGTACATTTTCTCTATGTTTGCGTATTTCTCTTCAATTCAACTCGCCTGTTTGATGATCACTCATGCTGTTTTTATCCGAGATGAGAAATCAACAGGAAAACTTAAAATAAACGGCATTCAATCCAAATTTACAAACTAAACCTTTTCTCCGCGGTGTAAACCTTTTCTCCGCGGTGTAAACCTTTTCTCCGCGGTGGAAACCTTTTCTCCGCGGTGTAAACCTTTTCTCCGCGGTGTAAACCTTTTCTCCGCGGTGAAAACCTTTTCTCCGCGGTGGAAACCTTTTCTCCGCGGTGTAAACCTTTTCTCCGCGGTTGAAACCTTTTCTCCGCGGTGGAAACCTTTTCTCCGCGGTGTAAACCTTTTCTCCGCGGTTGAAACCTTTTCTCCGCGGTGGAAACCTTTTCTCCGCGGTGTAAACCTTTTCTCCGCGGTGGAAACCTTTTCTCCGCGGTGGAAACCTTTTCTCCGCGGTGGAAACCTTTTCTCCGCGGTGCAAACCTTTTCTCCGCGGTGGAAACCTTTTCTCCGCGGTGGAAACCTTTTCTCCGCGGTGGAAACCTTTTCTCCGCGGTTAAAACCTTTTCTCCGCGGTGGAAACCTTTTCTCCGCGGTTGAAACCTTTCCTCCGCGGTGGAAACCTTTTCTCCGCGGTGGAAACCTTTTCTCCGCGGTGGAAACCTTTTCTCCGCGGTGGAAACCTTTTCTCCGCGGTTGAAACCTTTTCTCCGCGGTGGAAACCTTTTCTCCGCGGTGGAAACCTTTTCTCCGCGGTGTAAACCTTTTCTCCGCGGTGGAAATCTTTTCTCCGCGGTGGAAACCTTTTCTCCGCGGTGGAAACCTTTTCTCCGCGGTTGAAACCTTTTCTCCGCGGTGGAAACCTTTTCTCCGCGGTGGAAACCTTTTCTCCGCGGTTGAAACCTTTTCTCCGCGGTGGAAACCTTTTCTCCGCGGTGTAAACCTTTTCTCCGCGGTTGAAACCTTTTCTCCGCGGTGGAAACCTTTTCTCCGCGGTGTAAACCTTTTCTCCGCGGTTGAAACCTTTTCTCCGCGGTGGAAACCTTTTCTCCGCGGTGGAAACCTTTTCTCCGCGGTGGAAACCTTTTCTCCGCGGTGTAAACCTTTTCTCCGCGGTGGAAACCTTTTCTCCGCGGTGTAAACCTTTTCTCCGCGGTGGAAACCTTTTCTCCGCGGTGTAAACCTTTTCTCCGCGGTGTAAACCTTTTCTCCGCGGTGGAAACCTTTTCTCCGCGGTGTAAACCTTTTCTCCGCGGTGTAAACCTTTTCTCCGCGGTGGAAACCTTTTCTCCGCGGTGTAAACCTTTTCTCCGCGGTGGAAACCTTTTCTCCGCGGTGTAAACCTTTTCTCCGCGGTGTAAACCTTTTCTCCGCGGTGTAAACCTTTTCTCCGCGGTGTAAACCTTTTCTCCGCGGTGGGAACCTTTTCTCCGCGGTGTAAACCTTTTCTCCGCGGTGAAAACCTTTTCTCCGCGGTTGAAACCTTTTCTCCGCGGTGGAAACCTTTTCTCCGCGGTGTAAACCTTTTCTCCGCGGTTGAAACCTTTTCTCCGCGGTTGAAACCTTTTCTCCGCGGTGGAAATCTTTTCTCCGCGGTGGAAACCTTTTCTCCGCGGTGGAAACACACGTGACTCGACAGTCTCGCTCTGGCCTTGTACCGCCATATTGTTTAGGAGTGGTATGGAAAGCAACAATCTTGGGGCCCGAGATCCGAACTCCCGCCTGCCCTATCCCCGAGCTCCGAGCTCCCGACGACGGGCGTTGAGACGGGCATTAAGGCGTAACGACTCCTGCTTTCTATACTAATACCAAACGACCCTATATGACCACTCACTCACTCCCTCTCTCACTTCCTCACTCACTCACTCACTCACTCACTCACCATTGTTAGTGCGTCTATGCGTTAAGACGGGCGCTGGGCACGCTTCACGGGCGCTGTGTACGCCTCACTCACCCTCTCACTCACTCACTCACTGCATTGCGCCGCAAGGTCAATAGGACTCGAAATGCGCTTTTATACCTCTAAATGTGAGTCAATATACTATTACTATTAGTGAGGTGGCTTAGCAAAAAGATCGTGACACGCTGGTCCAAAGCACCAAACTTGGCACATCCATTACTTGAGGCATACAGAAGAATATCAGAAGGGGTGCCCATTGCTCTGGGCCGTTAGGGCCATTGTCGTTTCTTTTGATTTCCTATGTTTTTCTTCTATTTCCGAAGAAACCAACTTAATTTTCTAGATTTTCTTTGTATTTTCCAAGAAATCAACTGAATTTTCAGCGAATTCACGGCAATATTCTGAGAATTTTCCGTGTTCAACGACGTAAAAACAGAGACAAAGTCGAAGAAAAACCTATGAAATTCTTGAAAAACACCAAATATAATTTCCTCCGCGGATATAATATTTCCTCCGCGGATATAATATTTCCTCCGCGGATATAATCATTTTCTCCGCGGATATAATATTTCCTCCGCGGATATAATCATTTTCTCCGCGGATATAATATTTCCTCCGCGGATATAATATTTCCTCCGCGGATATAATCATTTCCTCCGCGGAGGAAATCCACGTGACTTGAGTACTAGAAAGACGGCAAATTCATTAGCATTTTTGAGGCTGAGGAGTGAGTTGATGTGCAGGTGACGTCACGATGGCGTCACTATGACGTCACATCCGGTGACATCCGGATCAGCGTCACATCCGGTCGCCGTGACAAACCGGGTCGTTTCGTGACGTCACGATGGCGTCACTATGACGTCACATCCGGTGACATCCGGGTCAAAGGTCACATCCGGTCACGTGGCATCCGGTAACATCCGGGTCACTTCCTGTGACGTCGCTTCCGGTCACCTGGCGGCCTAGCAAGAGTTATCTGCCCCTACCTAAGACCCCAGTGACTTCCAATGTTAATCTCATGCAGGTATGGGAAAGAGGGCTTGAAGATATCTTTGAACGCCTCTGTGAGATTCGCCCCCGTTTTCGTCCGGATGGGTACCACCCACGCATACTTCGATAGGATATCGATGCACGTCAAGATATACCGATTCCCATCGTTGTGTTTGGCAAAGGCGCTCATATCGACCAAATCTGCTTGCCACTGGGCATCTATTCCTCCCACGATGACCCGGTTCCGTAGAAAATGGCGACGGACAGATCGATGTAACTATTTTGGGAGTAGCTAATTACGAATCCGGGATGAAATTTACATAAAGCGCGTTAAATTAGGATCTGTCTATTGACGCCTGGGTTAAATTGATTTTTAATGAATTTAATTATTTAATAATTAAGGTAAAATTTATTTTCAAAATCTGACCTCGGATTCGTGACCTGCGTTATCCATATTACTTTATGACGAAGTTTAGAGTAATTCGGAACAGTGGAATTGGGTGCTGCCCATTGAAGCCTGGTTTAAATTGATTTCTAATAAAATTAATTATTTAATAATTAAGATAAAATAGATTTTACAATCTGACCTCGGATTCGTCATCTACGTCCTCGACAATACTTTAGGACGAAGTTTAATGTAATTCGGAACAGTGGAATTGGGTCTGTCCATTGAAGCCTGGGTTACATTGATTTTTTACATGCAAATTCTACATGTGGCGCCGACCCCTAGCATGTTGTGACCGCGAGTTTGCGACACCCATTGCACACACAAATATGGGTCGCACCTCTATGGATAGCTGAGACAGTGAAGTTGTGCACAGAGGTATGGGTTTATGTTTTCCAACTCAAATCTCGCAAGCCAGGGTCAAAATGTAAATGTCATATCGGTGCACAAAGGGAAACCGATAATAGAATTAACAGCCTGATTGTTGCGGAGTGTCCTTGGTCACCCTTATTTTGTATCCAAGCGTGCGATACACCAAATGAAAGCCCATCGCTTAGTCTTTTATTTAATTTTTTTTTTGATGTTCAACAATGTTGACCAGCAGAAGGCTGTCCATTTTTCTACATGGGGTATATTTAGCAATACAGTGACAAATTCTACATGTAACGCCGACCCCTAGCATGTTGTGACCGCGAGTTTGCGACACCCATTGCACACACAAACATGGGTCGCACCTCTATGGATAGCTGAGGAAATGTAGTTGTGCATAGAGGTACGGGTTTATGTTTTCCAATTAAAATCTCGCAAGCCAAGGTCAAAAGTTAATTTTTGAACTCATTTTGGTACTTTTTCGGTCGAAATTTTTTGGGTCACCGATTCCTTTCAAATTTGGTGAACTGATAGTACTCACCTAGCTGATTACGAATCTGCAATCAGAATTTTTTAAAAGAATTTTTGAAATACTGAAAATTTGCCATCTACCTTGGGGCTGAAATGGTCTGAAAAATTCGACCTTCACCGATTGACCTCAAACTTCGCACTAAAGTATACTGGAGGTCGTAGGTCACGAATATGAGGTCAGATTTGACCTTGACCTTGACCTTCATATTAAAATGGCGATTCGAAAATTTGGGTATGACTTTGACCTTGGCGCAAGGTAACAATATATTGTTAGACGACCTTGACCTTTTGATATGTGATGACCCCATGACCTCTGCGTTGACCCATGACATCGAACTTGACCTTTGGCCTTGGGTTTAAAAATGCGATGGTACAATTGGAATGCACTATCGCAAATTTTACCTTGAGGTCAGAGGTCAAGGTCAAGGTCATGGGTCAACTCAGAGGTTACGGGGTCATCACATATCAAAAGATCAAGGTCGTCCGACATTATCTTGTGACCTTGCGCTAAGGTCAAAGTCATACCCAAATTTTCTAATCGAGATTTTGATATGAAGGTCAAGGTCAAGGTCAAAACTGACCTCAGATTCGTGACCTCTGACCCCGATATAGGTTTAGGGCAAAGTTTGACGTCAATCGGTGACAGCAAACCTTCACCGAATGACCTCAAATTATGTGTATATAGGTTTTCGAGGTCCCTGATCACGAATCCGAGGTCAAAATTTGGATTGGTTTGATACAAAAAAAAGTGTCCATTGTAGCCTAGGTTAAGTATTGGAATTTTCAAAAATCGGTAAAAAAAAACTTAGGGCCCTAGATCGATTCCGACCGCAGTTTCGTTATCAGCTAGATTCATACTCTTACCACACCAAATTTGGAAGGAATCGGTGAAACAACATTTTCATCCTTATACCTTGGGCTAAAATGGTCTGAAAAATTCGGCCTTGACCGATTGACCTCAAACTTCGCACTAAACTATACTGGAGGTCGTAGGTCACGAATATGAGGTCAGATTTGACTTTGACCTTGAGCTTCATATTAAAATCTCGATTAGAATATTTGGGTATGACTTTGACCTTAGCGCAAGGTCACAAGATATTGTCGGACGACCTTGAGCTTTTGATATGTGATGACCCCGTGACCTCTGAGTTGACTAATGACCTTGACCTTGACCTCTGACCTCAAGGTAAAATTTGCGATAGTGCATTCCAATTGTACCATCGCATTTTTAAACCCAAGGTCAAAGGTCAAGTTCGATGTCATGGGTCAACGCAGAGGTCATGGGGTCGTTACATATCAAAAGGTCAAGGTCGTCTGACAATATCTTGTTACCTTGCGCCAAGGTCAAAGTCATACCCAAATTTTCGAATCGCCATTTTAATATGAAGGTCAAGGTCAAGGTCAAATCTGACATCATATTCGTGACCTACGACCTCCAGTATACTTTAGTGCGAAGTTTGAGGTTAATCGGTGAAGGTCGAATTTTTCAGACCATTTCAGCCCCAAGGTAGATGGCAAATTTTCAGTATTTCAAAAATTCTTTTAAAAAAAACTTAGAGACCTACGTCAATTCTGATTGCAGATTCGTAATCAGCTAGGTGAGTACTATCAGTTCACCAAATTTGAAAGGAATCGGTGACCCAAAAAATTTCGACCGAAAAAGTATCAAAATGAGTTCAAAAATTAACTTTTGACCTTGGCTTGCGAGATTTTAATTGGAAAACATAAACCCGTACCTCTATGCACAACTACATTTCCTCAGCTATCCATAGAGGTGCGACCCATAGTTGTGTGTGCAATGGGTGTCGCAAACTCGCGGTCACAACATGCTAGGGGTCGGCGTTACATGTAGAATTTGTCACTGTATTGCTAAATATACCCCATGTAGAAAAATGGACAGCCTTCTGCTGGTCAACATTGTTGAACATCAAAAAAAATATTAAATAAAAGACTAAGCGATGGGCTTTCATTTGGTGTATCGCACGCTTGGATACAAAATAAGGGTGACCAAGGACACTCCGCAACAATCAGGCTGTTAATTCTATTATCGGTTCCCCTTTGTGCACCGATATGACATTTACATTTTGACCCTGGCTTGCGAGATTTGAGTTGGAAAACATAAACCCATACCTCTGTGCACAACTTCACTGTCTCAGCTATCCATAGAGGTGCGACCCATATTTGTGTGTGCAATGGGTGTCGCAAACTCGCGGTCACAACATGCTAGGGGTCGGCGTTACATGTAGAATTTGCATGTAAAAAATCAATGTAACTCAGGCTTCAATGGACAGACCCAATTCCACTGTTCCGAATTACATTAAACTTCGTCCTAAAGTATTGTCGAGGACGTAGATGACGAATCCGAGGTCAGATTGTAAAATCTATTTTATCTTAATTATTAAATAATTAATTTTATTAGAAATCAATTTAACCCAGGCTTCAATGGGCAGCACCCAATTCCACTGTTCCGAATTACTCTAAACTTCGTCATAAAGTAATATGGATAACGCAGGTCACGAATCCGAGGTCAGATTTTGAAAATAAATTTTACCTTAATTATTAAATAATTAAATTCATTAAAAATCAATTTAACCCAGGCGTCAATAGACAGATCCTAATTTAACGCGCTTTATGTAAAATTTCATCCCGGATTCGTAATTAGCTACTCCCAAAATAGTTACATCGATCTGTCCGCCGCCATTTTCTACGGAACCGGGTCATCGTGGGAGGAATAGATGCCCAGTGGCAAGCGGATTTGGTCGATATGAGCGCCTTTGCCAAACACAACGATGGAAATCGGTATATCTTGACGTGCATCGATATCCTATCGAAGTATGCGTGGGTGGTACCCATCCGGACGAAAACGGGGGCGAATCTCATAGTGGCGTTCAAAGATATCTTCAAGCCCCCTTTCCCATACCTGCATGAGATTAACATTGGAAGTCACTGGGGTCTTAGGTAGGGGCAGATAACTCTTGCTAGGCCGCCAGGTGACCGGAAGCGACGTCACAGGAAGTGACCCGGATGTTACTGGATGCCACGTGACCGGATGTGACCTTTGACCCGGATGTCACCGGATGTGACGTCATAATGACGCCATCGTGACGTCACAGGAAGTGACCCGGTTGTCACGTGACCGGATGTGACCTTTGATCCGGATGTCACCGGGTGTGACGTCATAGTGACGCCATCGTGACGTCACCTGCACATCAGCCTCACTCCTCAGCCTCAAAAATGCTAATGAATTTGCCGTCTTTCTAGTACTCAAGTCACGTGGATTTCCTCCGCGGAGGAAATTAATTATATACGCGGAGGAAATATTATATCCGCGGAGGAAATATTATATCCGCGGAGGAAATATTATATCCGCGGAGGAAATATTTATATCCGCGGAGGAAATATTATATCCGCGGAGGAAATATTATATCCGCGGAGGAAATGATTATATCCGCGGAGGAAATATTATATCCGCGGAGGAAATATTATATCCGCGGAGGAAATTATATTTGGTGTTTTTCAAGAATTTCATAGGTTTTTCTTCGACTTTGTCTCTGTTTTTACGTCGTTGAACACGGAAAATTCGCAGAATATTGCTATGAATTCGCTGAAAATTCAGTTGATTTCTTGGAAAATACAAAGAAAATCTAGAAAATTAAGTTGGTTTCTTCGGAAATAGAAGAAAAACATAGGAAATCAAAAGAAACGACAATGGCCCTAACGGGCCACCGTAGGCGTCACACGGCCCAGAGCAATGGGCACCCCTTCTGATATTCTTCTGTATGCCTCAAGTAATGGATGTGCCAAGTTTGGTGCTTTGGACCAGCGTGTCACGATCTTTTTGCTAAGCCACCTCACTAATAGTAATAGTATATTGACTCACATTTAGAGGTATAAAAGCGCATTTCGAGCCCTATTGACCTTGCGGCGCAATGCAGTGAGTGAGTGAGTGAGAGGGTGAGTGAGGCGTACACAGCGCCCGTGAAGCGTGCCCAACGCCCGTCTTAACGCATAGACGCACTAACAATGGTGAGTGAGTGAGTGAGTGAGTGAGTGAGGAAGTGAGAGAGGGAGTGAGTGAGTGGTCATATAGGGTCGTTTGGTATTAGTATAGAAAGCAGGAGTCGTTACGCCTTAATGCCCGTCTCAACGCCCGTCAACGCCAGTCGGGAGCTCGGAGCTCGGGGATAGGGCAGGCGGGAGTTCAGATCTCGGGCCCCAAGATTGTTGCTTTCCATACCACTCCTAAACAATATGGCGGCACAAGGCCAGAGCGAGACTGTCGAGTCACGTGTGTTTCCACCGCGGAGAAAAAGGTTTCCACCGCGGAGAAAAGGTTTCCACCGCGGAGAAAAGGTTTCAACCGCGGAGAAAAGGTTTACACCGCGGAGAAAAGGTTTCCACCGCGGAGAAAAGGTTTCCACCGCGGAGAAAAGGTTTACACCGCGGAGAAAAGGTTTCCACCGCGGAGAAAAGGTTTTCACCGCGGAGAAAAGGTTTCCACCGCGGAGAAAAGGTTTCAACCGCGGAGAAAAGGTTTTCACCGCGGAGAAAAGGTTTACACCGCGGAGAAAAGGTTTCCACCGCGGAGAAAAGGTTTACACCGCGGAGAAAAGGTTTCCACCGCGGAGAAAAGGTTTACACCGCGGAGAAAAGGTTTCCACCGCGGAGAAAAGGTTTACACCGCGGAGAAAAGGTTTTCACCGCGGAGAAAAGGTTTACACCGCGGAGAAAAGGTTTACACCGCGGAGAAAAGGTTTCCACCGCGGAGAAAAGGTTTACACCGCGGAGAAAAGGTTTACACCGCGGAGAAAAGGTTTCCACCGCGGAGAAAAGGTTTACACCGCGGAGAAAAGGTTTCCACCGCGGAGAAAAGGTTTACACCGCGGAGAAAAGGTTTCCACCGCGGAGAAAAGGTTTCCACCGCGGAGAAAAGGTTTCCACCGCGGAGAAAAGGTTTTCACCGCGGAGAAAAGGTTTTCACCGCGGAGAAAAGGTTTACACCGCGGAGAAAAGGTTTCAACCGCGGAGAAAAGGTTTCCACCGCGGAGAAAAGGTTTCCACCGCGGAGAAAAGGTTTACACCGCGGAGAAAAGGTTTCCACCGCGGAGAAAAGGTTTCAACCGCGGAGAAAAGGTTTTCACCGCGGAGAAAAGGTTTCCACCGCGGAGAAAAGGTTTCCACCGCGGAGAAAAGGTTTCCACCGCGGAGAAAAGGTTTCAACCGCGGAGAAAAGGTTTTCACCGCGGGGAAAAGGTTTACACCGCGGAGAAAAGGTTTCCACCGCGGAGAAAAGGTTTCCACCGCGGAGAAAAGGTTTACACCGCGGAGAAAAGGTTTACACCGCGGAGAAAAGGTTTCAACCGCGGAGAAAAGGTTTCAACCGCGGAGAAAAGGTTTCAACCGTGGAGAAAAGGTTTACACCGCGGAGAAAAGGTTTACACCGCGGAGAAAAGGTTTCCACCGCGGAGAAAAGGTTTCCACCGCGGAGAAAAGGTTTCCACCGCGGAGAAAAGGTTTCAACCGCGGAGAAAAGGTTTCCACCGCGGAGAAAAGGTTTCCACCGCGGAGAAAAGGTTTCCACCGCGGAGAAAAGGTTTCCACCGCGGAGAAAAGGTTTCCACCGCGGAGAAAAGGTTTCCACCGCGGAGAAAAGGTTTACACCGCGGAGAAAAGGTTTCAACCGCGGAGAAAAGGTTTCCACCGCGGAGAAAAGGTTTACACCGCGGAGAAAAGGTTTACACCGCGGAGAAAAGGTTTCCACCGCGGAGAAAAGGTTTCAACCGCGGAGAAAAGGTTTCCACCGCGGAGAAAAGGTTTCCACCGCGGAGAAAAGGTTTACACCGCGGAGAAAAGGTTTACACCGCGGAGAAAAGGTTTACACCGCGGAGAAAAGGTTTCCACCGCGGAGAAAAGGTTTCAACCGCGGAGAAAAGGTTTACACCGCGGAGAAAAAGTTTACACCGCGGAGAAAAGGTTTCCACCGCGGAGAAAAGGTTTCAACCGCGGAGAAAAGGTTTACACCGCGGAGAAAAGGTTTAGTTTGTAAATTTGGATTGAATGCCGTTTATTTTAAGTTTTCCTGTTGATTTCTCATCTTGGATAAAAACAGCATGAGTGATCATCAAACAGGCGAGGTGAATTGAAGAGAAATACGCAAACATAGAGAAAATGTACAGTTAAACTTATGAGAAACATGAAATCATAGGGAAAATGTATAGTTTTATTGGATGGCACTAATAAGCCACCGTAATTTTGGCCTATACGTGATGCGGTTGAAATCGAAAAGATAAATGTCCTAAAAATACTTACGTTTTAATGGCAAGAGAAAATATGAGAACACAATATGTGAAAGTGTAAGTGCGATTGCTTTATGATTATAGTTATCAAATGAAACTGAAATCCACAGCTTGTGCTATTTCGCGAAAAATGGGTATAAATTGAGTCCTTCAGACACGCATTTAGATTGGACGGACCCATTGAACCAAAACGCCATTTAACCTGATGTTGTGTGGTAACATTATACCCCCACTGCTGGAAGATCTTTTTGGTCCAAGGAGTCCTTCATACTAAAAAATGAAAAGTTATGATTCATAACGTTTGAAGTTTTCGCAAGTAGATTAAAGTGACAAAATAGCTTGTTACAGTTGTTCGTATGTCGTGGTGTAGTGGATACGCACGTTGGATCACAAGCCCTTCGAAATTTTCTTTTACCGAATTCGAATCCAGGAGGGCAACATGTGTGACGTCGACGTCGATAAAAGTAAAATGCATTCAGTATATCTGAAATAAGGTCATTATGAACCAAATAAAAGTAAAATAATTATTGTTTACCGATGACACGATACCGTGTGGATATTACGGGATAGTCAAACGTTGAAATCAAACGATCAGTCGCTCTGTTAATTGACAGTTGCCGCCGACGACAAGTTGTACATTGCATTGTGATTGACAGATGGAGAGAAGAAATGTACATTCCTATAAGTCGGCTGGCTGTGGGCAAAAACCCGCCTTACAATATCATCTCGTTTCGCTGTAAAGATGATTTAATGAGATATGTAGCAGTTCACGACGTCTGTCGACTAAAACATATGACCGCCACCCTCCGTGCCGCACGTTCAGACTAGAAAACGAAGGATTCTCAGACGTAGCCTTGGTATCTCATCTCCGCTTTTATTGCAGGTGTTCATGTGGAAACTATGAAGGAACCACACGGCCTCTTGCACGGGCTTATGTGGAATTAGATACACTAGATCAAGAGCTGTGATGACAGATCAACCCAAATGAGTTACTCATCTGGTGTTAATGGAGAGAGAGAGAGAGAGAATTAGGGTTTAACATCGCATTCAGCAATATTTCAGCTATATAGCGACTGGTGTTAATGGATGAGCATAGTGGGCATCTAATGAAGTAAGCGCCTCAACATGAGGTAAACACGGTAAATGCAAGAATATTCAGAAATCTAGCATGTAATACCCAGCGTCGTGAGATAAATGTCCCATCAAAACAACAAACCTACATATGTTTGTTAAATGGCGTCCCTCGGGGATTAACAGTAAAAGCAGAATCCTCCCATACACAGATCATACATTAGTGATATATGTAAGAGCTGGGAACAATTGACGACGTCTGGCTTCCTTAGTGCTTATCAATCTGATTAAAACTCAGACTTAATAACCGCTCCTCTATCGGTCATGTCGCTAATTAAGATCTGGGACAGTCTGTATCTTAAATCTGTCGCGCATGTCAGACTGGCGACCAATCACAGTCCAACTTCAACGGGCGAATAGGTGCCTATCCGAGCAAAAAATAATCTTCGATGATTGCTTATGGAGAGCAAGAACTTCGTCAGCCGCCTGGGTTGGATTTTTCTGCGCCCCGTTCACCACAGAAATAATCGGATGGGCATCTATTCGCCCTTTGAAGTTGGACTGTGATTGGTCGGCAGTCTGACATGAGCGACAGATTTAAGATACAGACTGTCCCAGATCTTAATTAGCGACATGTCCGATAGAGGAGCGGTTATTAAGTCTGAGTTTTAATCATATTGAGTGCTAATTAGACTCCTGTTCTCGCTGGGCTCCCATCTAGTAGCACCATAACAAATCGGACATACATTTTCGGAGAAGTAACTATTATGATCGTGAGCTGACTGTACCAATCACAATCAACTGATCCAGGAGAAAGCACAGACATAACACAATCGAATGACAATAACAAAATTATATGGACAAGTAGATGTGAAAATCAGTACAGAGTGGTTCATGTACCTTGTGTGTTTGTCAGCACATAACTTTTTTCATGTTAATGGAGTGTCACAATCCATTTCGCTACATATATTGCTCGTAAATACCCCAAAGAACTGTGCAATGATGAAATCGCTAATGATGCCGTTTGTAATATGATATATGGCGACCAATTATATAAGAACGCTGTCTAGACTGGGAGATACTGCTTACATCTTGGGAGGATACTCTCGGCCCAGTGAATATTCTCGACAGTCAAATAGGGAGTTACGTGATTGCTACAGAACGAGAATCTGACAATGATGAAGAGCAGAAGACAGTGGATATCGACCACATTAAGTTCGGATATGTCACCTTCTAACAGGACAAATTAATGATGGATCCTGATTGGCCAGTACTTATCAACTACATACATACATACTCCAGATATATGTAGAACAGAAGGGGGCGTGAAATGATCAAGCATGAACAAAATAACGCATGAACAACATCTCATAGATATAGTTTTAACTTAATATAGATATCCTCCAGGGTCATCACATGGGTTAAATCTAGTCCGTGACGGAATCGCCAAAAAAATATCGTGACGGAATCACTAGTGCGCATTTCAAATCTATCACTAGTGCGCATTTCAAATCTTGGTAAAAGACGATATATATATATTATTACACATTTTCTAGAAGGAAAGGAATATTCATAGGAAGAATTTAGCACTTCTAATTATAAAATTATGTCTCTGAAATCTATCTTTGTTCAATGTAGCCTACACAGTTCTACACAAATGCATATATGTTCTACAGATGTTTTTAGATAGTATGCTCTTCAATAAAATGCAACTTTTCTTCTGTGTCAATTTCCCCAGTTGATCAGGTTTATAAGTTATGGGAAAAATAATTCAAGCTTAAAACCCATCTTTTCTGTTATTGGCGTGTTCCCGTGAATTATAAGAAGCGAACAGATAAAAAACCCAGTAGGCTAATATATGGTCTGCCAAAAAATGTAGAGTGCATTATGTGACATGCGCTTTTACGTGGAAATCACGAAAAGGTTAACAACCCCAAAGAAAATCAGTTCACCATCGACTGCAGGCTAGCCTACTCAAATCATGAAATACCCGACCATTTGACTGGATTAGCGCAAAATATTGGTACCGTGCTAGATGTGTGGACACCCAAACGTTCATCCAATCAGTGAATTATGGAGCCATATTAAATCAGAAACTTTAATAAAAGTGCGGTAGAATCCGGATTTTTATGATTTTACGCACCTGTATCGTGTTTGTTTTGGCGCGAACATCCAGTGTCTTGGGTTTCAGCATCACCACCAACAACAACAACAACAAAAACAACAACAACAACAACAACAACAACACCATACTGCAACATTTTCAGGTAGGTTCATTGGCTTTTAAGTTTATTTTAATATGATCAGTGGCTATATCTGATATCAGAATGGATCACAGAATATTTGGGCATGAAATGACTAATTTCTGGCTGTGAGTGCATCTCTGCATCAGTATTTCAAAGTATTTGTATTTGCAAAATTTACACCATTCACCAAAACTTGTAACTAATTCAACTACATGTAACATGTCTCTCAAATTCCAAAATATTAAAGCGCTGTGGATTGTGAAGGAGCAACACCATGACTGACAGAGCTAGGATGATCAGTGATAAAGCTGAAATTGAAAGGAATTTATTCTAGGGTCAGAACTTCAAACAGATACCGTAGTGGTGTTTTCGTTTAATCTGAAATATATGTCTTGATTTCAATCGACTTCGCCTGACGAAGCAGATATCCACTGTCT
>JAVTVY010038293.1:0-16387 GCA_036873755.1 Hanleya hanleyi | reverse complement strand
GTCATAAATATCGGACACGCGGAACATATCCCCAGCTGATGGGACGATGATACACGTCAACAGGACGGGGAGAAATTCGCCCTCCTTTTCCATGAGTGGTCTGGGTGTGAAAGAGTCACTCAAGACGAAAATTCCACCAGCTCTCTCTGTAATATCATGGAATTTCCCTCTCTTTGGTCAAGCACGCTAAGATATCAGAATAAATCTATGAATAAATTATGAGTGTTAACCCCATATTCATAATTATGAGTGAAATTATTGTAAAATAGGAAATAGGAAACTCTTTTGGAAATTATTATTGTATAGGAAAAGATGCGACAGAAATAAATCCTTCCGGACATATCGGCGCTATATAAAAAAAATAATTTTGAAGCCATGAGTGTCCCGATAAAACTATTGCTTTCATTAACAGGACACGAAAAAAGTGAAAAACAATCCCAGATTATTCAGGAAATAGTGGAGTGTAATCGTTACTTTCAGAAAGGACGCGATAAACGGCTCAAATGTATCAGAATATCAAGCTGACGTGACCGTTTTATAAGAACACAACGTATGATACTATATGATGAGCGTAATCCGACAGAATTCGTAGGCAATGGTCGGTTCGTTCGGAAACACGTGAGGAATCACCTTAAAATAATTCGAAATTTTCGAAAACTTCCATGCGAAATTATCTTCCAGGTATATACGGGAGGCATGCGTCACACTGCAATGAAGTAACCCACTCGATTCTTTCATGGAAAATGCTAAATGCTAAAATGTAAATGAATAAAATCAATACTTCGAAAGCAATAGCCTTCCAAACAAAAGTTTTCATTCGTGTTCAGGATACTCTGTGAAAAACATCCAAATGCAGCGAGAAATTGCACATGGCACATCTACAAAAAAATGTGTATCAGAGGTACACAATGTGTGTACTTTTCCTACACAAATTGTGTATCACAGTTACACAGTGATTGTAGATGTTCAATTATGTTACGGTGTTGTGTACAGTCTGTGTACTTTTAGTCATTTTTAGAGAGTGCGGTACTTATGAGCTGACATCTAAACTGTTTTAAGTGTCCAGGATTCCGAACATAATTCTCATAATATTTACAATTCACGCTGAACTTTATAGGTTGGTGAAATAAAAATGACAAAAATATGTCTTATACCAAAAATTAGGCTTTTAAAGTGAATATTCAGACAAGATGTACCCATTTAAGACTGGATTATTCTGGGTGCACTGTCTGGGTGAGCCAGACATGTTTATCTGAAACATTGTAATCAACTGATCAAGTAACAAGTATAATATTGATAATTAAGTGATATATAGATTGGGTTATAGGTCATTTAACTTGGTCGAAGAAGCCTGTAACCTTAATATGATAGTTTTCAGAAGCAAGGATCTCCCATGCAGACGAAAGTAATCTTTAATTCCGGGAGTGCCAATGACACAACTATAAAAGTATATACAGAGGAAATAAAAGTAATTCTACCATCAGAAGGATATTCTAGGAAAAAAGTATTCAAAGAGAACCTTAATACCTGCCGAAAATCATTGGTATCGGCCAACCGTCGAGAAAACACAATCTGGACACGTTTTATATACTGTGGATATATGGGCAGCTTCCCAAGGCCCGTTCTTCGATATTATATATATAGATGTTTTTTACCAAATGTGAAATTCTAGGGTTTATCTGCAGACAAAATAAACCTGAATCTGACAGTACTTTTTTCACATGTATAGTTACAGTCTAGTGTAAACGGGAATCGTTTCTTCCAGCATTCTGGCTGTGGGCTATCACAGGAACTTGCATGATCAAGCCTAGTATTTTGTTGATTTTCACAGAACGCTGCTTCAGTGAACGATGATGATATGTATGATGCTGTGAAACAATGGTACGATGTTGAGATATTGCGAAGGTATGTTACCATGATGCGATACCGTTTAATTTAGCATCGCAGCATGACAAAAATGTAAATTTGTACTTTTAACGGAGACAAGTTCATTGGAAAAACTCTATACCGGAAAAATATTTCGCCTGCAAAATCTCCGGGTTAGAATATTCATTTTGGAGGAAACTATCTATTTTCGTTGATTATGGTCGGATGGGAGGGGTGTTGGGAGGGGCGCTTATGTTTCTTACGCTGGTTAACTTGTCTAATAATGTCGAATGTCTTCACACTTAAAGTGTAAGCGTGGTACTTGTGTAACTTTATGCCATTTTCAAGATAACGATGTGAATAAACAAAACGCAGTGAAGTTTTTCCCCAACATTTCACTAGTATTCTATCTCGGAGGATTCAAAGGCAGATTTCTACAGTGGAAGAGAAATTTGCGCTGCCTCTTTTGATGTCAGAGATGACGTTAACTACGTAATACTTCGAGCGTCCTGCACCGTCTGCAGAAATTAGAACAATTTTGGAACAATGTTGCGTTGTGACGTGGTTTGTCGTTCGATGATTACGTCACAAGTTTCGACATGCTTATGACGCTGTGCACTATAATAACATTAATAACACTGAAATTGTTAAAAGTTAAAGTCGTAAAAAAGGTATAAATTCTACAATTTGGAAGATTATCTTGGATATGACGTAAACTTGCAAAAGTACCACAGTTACACTTTAATGGAAGAGCCACATCATGGCAAAAAGGTGTTTCAATATCTTCGTCATTGTTTCAACACATGTGACGCTGTGTTATACACTCGGAGCAAACATGGTTCTTTAAGCGAAATTGTTCTCTTGGCCTCTGGAACAATTGGTACTATATAGAACCCCTTATATGACTATAAGGGATTCATTACAGAATCATTTCCATATTGGAAGATAAGCGGGAAAAGAGAGTTTTAGGGAGTTCTTCGTTGAAACTTTTCAGCGGGTTCTTTAAATCCATCCCGCTTGAAGAACGCTTTTGCTGATTATGCACGGGAGCACTGAAACAATGACAAATTTAGTGCAACAGCACTTTTCTTGCCAGTTTATATAATTGATAGATCGTGTCTTCTAGTGGGTGCTTATCTATAGGTTGAAGAAGAAGCTGTCTATATCTGTTAATTTCCACGTTATGGCGTGGAAGATCGAAACTTAACATTCTCCGGCTGTCTTCGTTATGTTGTATCGGTAACCGTGGATCATGGATAACCTTTTGTGTGTTTGAATAAATACATTCAAGAAAAGGGCCCTGCTGTCAGATTTGTCATTCAGTTGGTCAGTTGTCATGGATGATTGAAAGGATATGGACACGGCTTAGTTCTTTATTTCAACAGCTGACAGAACAGGTAGCGCATGTCACCTGTCTGTAACTGAGGATATCCTCTCATGTCGTCACTCGACTACAGTTCCCCTTCTACCTTACAGAACGATGTGGGTGGGTTTCATGTCTACTATAACGGAAGACAGTAAAAAGAGCTAGGAATTGAAGACGTTTTGTGGTGAACTGTACATAAAAATTGCCCTTGCCTGAGCGCTGTCGCATAATTTACTCTGATAAATATCTCACTTGTCTCTCGTAATCATTTGAAGTTTCAGACCCCTGCTGTTGAAATTGTTTGAAAGGGCATCGAATTTTACAAGATCTTAGAATCGGAGTATTCCTAGTTCACGGAGATGAAAGTTAATATGTCCTTAATTTGTAATTGACGTTATTTCAGAATTTATTTCATATATATGATAAACTCAATTTCTAGCTTTAATCCCCTCCTGGTGCTAGAATTTATCTGGTATAACTGTTGCGTGGACATAGATAAGAATCCTTGCCAGTCCACTTGAAAATACGGAGATAAAGGATCTGTAAAATTCCTGTTATCTTTTCTTTAAGGGAGAATAATTGGTAACGAAAACGTTATGTTTGGGGTGAACACAGTTCGATGGGATACATTTCTTCAATTTTCAAAAGGAGCGCTTAAAATGTTGTCTTGAGTTTACTTACATTTACATTATTTACATATTTGCAAACGGAAGATTATCGATTTTTATTTATTTTATTTTTTTTCGCTGTCTTTACTCCAGTGCTGCGCGACAGAACTCACTGGATATGGAGTTGTACTATTGCTTTTGCAAAGACCGGTAGTTATTCAACTCCCTACTTAGTTCTTTAAAATAACAAAGGACATAATACGTTAGTTTCTCATTGTAAAATCGCCGGCAATAGTTCAATTTCATCCTGACCTTTATAGCGCAATAATGCACAGCGGCGTAAACAGTTGTTAGCCTGATAATGACGTCATTGTATTCATTCGCCTCTCGATGGTTTCGCGATATTCTGTCGACGCTTCCTCGATCTAAATTTCTCGACATTCTCTCGATTGAAAAAAACCGATTCATTCGCGATGGGTCAAAAAGAACGAATAAAAAACGATATCGAGAAAATCAGACGAGAATTTTGAAAACGATTTGAGTTGTTCTATTTTATTTTCTCGACATTCTCTCGATGAATTACCGATAGGATCGGGATTTCTTCGAGAAAACCAAAGAAAAATCGCGATCGAAGGAAAAACGATTAATGGACGGTTCCTAAAGCAGCCAGCCAGGCTCACAGAATCAGTGCTGGTACGACGTATATATGTGCCCCCTGTGTTCTCCCACTGATGATTCTTCATACCGGCAAATTTTCACCTCTTATAAGTATTACTTATAATTGTTATCCAATCATTGTGATGCTCTTCTGATAAATGGCCATTTATGGTCATCCTGCTGTGTATTGCCCGTCTTTCAAATGGACATATGCGAATTGATGGCTGGGTTCGCCTGTAGACCGGGTTGGGGTCCGTGAGTAACGTTTCAATAGCCTCAGTTATGCCCCTTTGGTGAGCGAGAAAATCTTTGGCAATTTACGGCAAGAAAATTCGTCAAAAACTGGTTGGTCAATGTCCCTGTGTTTTTACCTTTTTAAATTGACCGTTCGACGTAGAAGACGAGACAGTGTATTGCACTGAAGTCGCTCTTACAGATTTTTCGGGGAAATGGGCCGAATTTGACCCGTTTTTGGTGGGGGGAGGGATACACAAAAAATGAACAATTTTGAAGGGGATTGCAAGGTTGTCAATTTTTTACTACGTTGATGGCTTTTGCTCTGGAGTGATGGTAAACTGATATATGAACCCCTACTAAGATGAATTTACGACAAGTTAGACAAATTACAATCGAACATTTCAAGTGGAAGATCGGAGTTCATAACGGTCCTCTTACCGAGTAGAGCTATGTTTGCTAGGAAAGTTTGCCACATTCATTTCGAGTATTATGAGTTTAAAAATCTAATTTCACACAAACTCGATCACATCGTCGATCAGCCGACATTGCAAAATTCTCTTAAAATAACATTATCCCAGTCAGTCCGTATACGATAGCTCTTTCATCACCTCCTTGGTGGGAGAGTTAACTCGGAAACCGCACGTTTGGATCAGCAGGGGGTTCCCGATAATAGCGTTGAGCAGCAAGGGGAATGGTCAACATTAACTTCGTATTAGAAGTATGGGGTACAGAAAAGTAAGATGAGTGTATATCGATTAATATAAAGACCAGTGGTGGATTGATTTATCCATTACTCACCCTATTCGTATATGCCTGCAATACGATTGGTGAGCGCTGACATGATAGTAATTTATTAAAATTGGCGTTGTAGAAACATTTGATCCGTAAAGGGTTAGGCTCTACGATCAGTTGCCATTCGCTAATATGTATCCGACAGGCTATTCATGAGACCACTTTTCATTGGTTGGTGGTAATTCGATAAAGCGCCAGCGGTCAAGAGGCACAAAGATGCAAATCTGAATCAGGAGAACAAGTCCAGCGCTAATTTAATGAGCGTAGGACTCTGCCGATACTAAGTTAGAAATATACCGTGCTGGGTACCACCGATTACTCAATTCTTTTCCACCTCATATCAATGTTTCGAATGGTGGAGAGATTATCGATCATAGGGGGGGGCAAGGGGGGGTAAGCGATCGTGTGAACGTAAAAAAAAATATCTCTAGTACGGAGAAAAAATAAAAAAATAATCCAAATACGAAGAACGAAGAAAAAACAATTGTGAAGAACTCAAGTGTGTCTTTTCCTACGAAGTAGGCTACAGATCGCAGATTGTCCGGTAATGAGTGAGTCAGTCAGTCAGTCCATCCGAATCCTTTCGTCGGCAAAATAAGGAGACCCGTTGACATTAGAACCTTGATTTTTGGGATGAACGTGCATAGGGCATTGTTACCAGCAAGTCCTGATCTGATCGAATTCTGATGAAAATTTGATTTATAATTGATTTTTAGCTCATCTGGGCCGAAGGCCCGATGGGCTTATGTCATGGCCTGATTGTCCGTCGTCCGTCGTCCGTCGTCAGTCGTCCGTTGTGCGTCGTCCGTCGGGCGTAAACATCTTCTTCTCTGAAACCGCTTGACCGATTAAGCTGAAACTTGGCATGCATGTTCCCCCCAATGAGTACACCAGAATTTGTTCAGCCATCTTGAATTTGCCATTGAAACATTGTTATCGCAATTTCTCAGGAACTACTGCATAGATCTTTCTCAAATTTGGTACACAGGTTCCCCTTGGGGTCTAGTTGTGCAAGATACCTTTTGTGGTCTGATTCACAAATCCAATATGGCCACCAGGCGGCCATCTTGGATTTCCCCATGAAACATTGTTATTGCAATTTCTCAGGAACTACTTTGTGGATCTTCGTCAAATTTGGTACACAGGTTCCCCTTGGGGTCTAGTTGTGCAAGATACCTTTTCTACTCTGATTCGAACATCCAATATGGCCACCAGGCGGCCATCTTGGATTTCCCTATGAAACTTCGTTATCGTGATTTATCAGGAAGTACTGCATGGATCTTTCTCAAATTTGATACACAGGTTCCTTGGGGTCTAGTTGTGCAAGATACTTTTGTGGTCTGATTCAGAAATTCAATATGGCCACCAGATGGCCATCTTGGATTTCCAGATGAAAAATTGTTATCGCGATTTCTCAGGATCTACTGCATGGATCTTTCTCAAATTTGGTACAGAGGTTGCCCTTGGGGTCTAGCTGTGCAAGATACAATCTGTGGTCTGATTGAAAAATCCAATATGGCCACCAGGCGGCCATCTTGAATTTGCCAGTGAAATCTTGTCATCATTATTTTTCGTTAACTACTGCATGGATCTTTCTCAAATTTGGTACACAGGTTTCTCTTGGGGTCTAGTTGTGCAAGATACCTTTTCTGCTCTGATTCGAACATCCAATATGGCCACCAGGTGGCCATCTTGGATTTCCCTATGAAACTTCGTTATCGTGATTTATCAGGAAGGACTGCATGGATCTTTCTCAAATTTGCTACACAGGTTCCCCTTGGGGTCTAGTTGTGTAAGATACTTTTGTGGTCTGATTCAGAAATTCAATATGGCCACCAGGCGGCCATCTTGGATTTCCAGATGAAACATTATTGCGATTTCTCAGGAACTACTGCATGGATATTTCACAAATTTGGTACAGAGGTTGCCCTTGGGGTCTACCTGTGCAATATACCATTTGTGGTCTGATTGAAAAATCCAATATGGCCACCAGGTGGCCATCTTGGATTTCCCCATGAAATTTTGTTATCGTGAATTCTTAGGATATTACTGCATGGATGTTGATACACAGGTTCCCCTTGTGGTCCAGCTGTGCAAGATACCTTTTTTTGGTCCATTTCGATAATCCAATATGGCCGCATCTTTAATTTCCCATGAAACTTTATCATAAAGTCTCAGGAAATAACTGCATGGATCATTTAGTGTTCAGGGGGGACAACACAAGTTAGAAACTCATCTATTGCAGTTCTTTAGTAAAAATTTCTCACAGCTACTTTCTCCAGTTACAGACAGATGAGCTACAGTGCCGTGGCACTATCTTTTATTATTTATTAAAGACTCGAGTGCACTGTCATGCCCATCGGTGATTTTTAAGCGCCTGTGACTAACTTCGGCCCCCAGCACTAAGCAAAAAAAAAAATGATGCGCCCAGCACTCGAAAATATCGGTAACTTTAATGGTACTTGCCAAAATATGTCGGCATTATACGTTTTCAGGTAGCTCCGCCATGTTTTCCCTAATAATCCACGCCACGCTTCCCGAACATCTGCCGTAAATTGTTCGAAATATTCGGGAACCCTCGTGATCATGCTGGTCGCTGTTAGCCGGTGGTATTGCGGAAGGCTACCGAAATCCCAGAATCTCGCGTCGGGCGAGCTGTATATGCCGCGATGCATGAAGGAAGCAAATCATTTGATCGAAGAATGGAGGTTGTTATTTCGTCTGCTTTTTTTTTTTACCGAGCCACGAATATCACTTGACATGTATTTTATAAATCATTGTCATGAAGCGCCAAGCAACTTTGAAAAACTTCTTCTCACAGAAGCGTCAGAGGTCCAATGAAGGTAAATCTTTTGTTGGCTTTCGGTAGTCGTTGCTGTTGTTCTAAAACGTCAGCTTCCAAAAAATATTTTAAATATATCTATGTTAAAAGTACACATGCATGTGTGCGCTCGCTCGTACGTCGTAATCAGTCTATTAGATCTACTATGAGATATCTATAATATGGCTAGTTTAACAGTACACTTGAATCCAGTATTAAACTGGAGATTCCTGAGTAATCTATTTTTAGCCTAACTGACCATACATTGTAATGTTGACACACATTCTGATGGTATCCGTTTTCATTCATTTGCTGGTCTTGGAATTCCGTTGAGATTGAAGGCATATTATACTGCACGTTTTATATATCCATTCCAGCCTATACAACATTCCATAATTTCTTCAGTTCAGTCATTAGTTAAAAAATGTTCTACCTCTGCTCAAAAAGAAATCAAAAATGACTGGATTTTATGAGAGAAATTACTATAAATACAAACACAACAATGACCCTATTATCAGTTATTACTGAAGAAATGGATAATAAAATCCTCGTTGTTTTAAATTCAGTAACCTATAACCAGTTGTTTATTTTTTTCGTGTGTGCTTTATTGTTCATTGATTATTATTATGTACTCTCTACAGATGAGGTACCTTGAAGTTGAATGCGAAATAAATATATCCATGGAGAATGGCTCTCTAGTGATGCCTGATTTGATTCTTGCATTCTAACAAATCTCTGATCTTGACCTTTCTCACTTCAAATTTGTGTTTCCTTACCAGTTTCCTGTCTTATTTGGGACTAGAATCCTTTACTTCTCAACTGCTCTGACAGAGCCTACGCTAATTTAAAAAAAAAATCGCCTAATGCCGAGAGGGGGGTACCCCGTTTTCTCGGACTCTCCCCCCAACACCTCGTGCTGTACTGCTGGGCTGATTAGTGTCCAGGGTAATAGAAACTGAGGGTGATAATAGTTGCTACGCTAATGACTCACCAACGGTGACATCTGGAAAAGTTAATAGTTCCCACTGTCAATTAGAGACGCTATATAAATTCTCTCATGGTAGCACACAGGGCCCCCAAGTCATCTCTCGAGTACACACTTAAATTATATCAAACCCTATTTCGTAGGTCCTGTGACGTTAGTCACACTGCCATGTATTAGCTACCACGCTGTTTAATAGTGTTGTTAATGTCAGTACATGCAGCGGAGTAAACATCGGAAAACGTTGGCAATTGTCCACAGTTGACAACATATTTCATTATATACTCCACAAGGGCGGATCCAGACAAAATTCATAGGGGGAGGGGTCGACTATCACAGCCCAACAGGCGAGGGTCCAGGGTCCGCCTAGGCCCCGGAAGCTCCGGGGTCCTACATCGCCGGAGATGCGTTCTGAGCGTTTTCCCGGAAATAAAACTGATCATAATGTATGCACATTTATGGTTCTATTTTCACGATTTTCTCGCAATTATAAGCACGCATCGATATTGAAAAAATTGCACCTCATGCCTGCATCCATTTGACTGTCTAGTTATATTTAAAACATACAAAACGATGGCATTTAGTTCATGGAAGGGAAACAAAGATGCCTACCGATACGGTTTTATTCACAAAAAGATAAAACAAGGAAATCCTCATAGCCCAACAGGTGAGGGTGCAGGGGCCGCCTAGGCCCCGGAAGCTCCGAATTCCTAGATCTCCGGAGATGCGTTCTAAGCATTTTCCAGGAAATAAATTCGAACATAATGTATGCAGATTTATGATCCTATTTTCACGTTTGTTTCTCATTTATATTGAAAAAACCATACTTCATGCCTGAATCCATTTGACTTTCTAGTTATATTTAACAGATAAAAAAACGATGACTTTTACATCATGGAACATTAGAACCAACATGATACCGATTCATTTACACCAAGCTAAAATAAGCGATCCTCACAGCCTGACAGACGAGGGTCTAGGGGCCGCCTAGGCCCCGAAAGCTCCGGGGTTCCAGGTTGTGGGAGATGCGTTTTAGGCGTTTTCCCGGAAATAAATCTGAACGCAATGTAGGTAGATTTATTGTTCTATTTTCACATTTGATTCGCATAAACACGCATCGATATTGAAGAATATGCCTGACAACTTTTGACTTCCTGGTTTAACACAAACAAAACAGGCCTACTGGCCTATAACACACCACTACACGTGGTGCGCTCGCGGCGATAATATCTGATTTTAGATACATATTGAAACTCCAACTTAAATAGTACACTCACAAACTACATGAATAGATGATGGTCTGTTTAATACACTTATAGATACTCTAATTACATAATCCACATTCATTTAATTTACATATCATTTCAAGACATTATTTCTACGTGGAATCCCAGGGTTCGCTGATCCCACCAAAAAAATTAATTTTTTTTTAGGTTTTATGGGGGGGGGTCCGGACCCCCCTGACCCCCCCCGTAGATCCGCCCTTGGTATAACTTTCGTATCATCCAAGAGGTGTGGTGGATCTGAAATTTTGAACAAGTTGTTCATCACATGACTCGAAAATGGCGAGTTACGTTGGGGTTACGTCGGTAGACTTTAGCTGATTGGCTGACGAAGTCACGTGGTATTGATTTATGGAAATTCCATCCTGCAGTTGGCGGAAGTAGGCTGAACATGGATACACACGATCCCAGGCAACCTCCCCACAGCGCATGCTCCATTTCGCAGGCTCCAATAACATCCCTGCCTCCAATAGCGGAAGTTGACCTATACTACGTTGCTATGACGTATAGGGGAAACCAACCAACGCACGGTTCAGTTTGAATCCGACCAAACGACTCCTTTAGTGTTGCACATGAGCGAACTACTTTTCATATGCTCTGTCCAGATAAACAGGGAAAATTATCTCCAGATAATTCTTTTTAACGCTAGGTCAACGGAGGTATTATGCAGACTTGAAAAGTAATCAAAATTTTCGTTAAACATCTATTTTACTATATATGATGTCACTTCCGGCGATGTGCGCGAAGGCCCCGAATCCGGTCCAAAAATCTGACTGGTGGCTGGGGTGTTATTAGACCCCCAGCGAGGTGGTTGCTCATAATCACGTCATTCTCCACAACAGGGTTGTTTCGACGCATGCACAGAAGAGCTGAATCCGCTAGAGTTGCGTCCCCTCTTGCAGACAAGCATACGAGAGTGACGGTGTGAACGGGAACGTAAATAACGAATCTCACAAAACGAGGAACGCAAAATTATAACTTGGTGGAACAGAGAACAGAGAATTAAAAATAGCAAAATACGGTGAACGTGGAATATGTCCAGAACGTGTGTACGCAAAATTAGTTTTCCTCAGAACTGAGAACGGATAATGAAAATTACCCCAAAACGGAGTACGAAAATACCCCTTGCCCCCCCGCTAGCCATCATAGCCTACTTCATTACACTCACACTGCGAAAAAATTGTTTTGAAGCCATTCTAGCACCAGAATTGGGTTGAAAAGAATACAAATTGTGTTAGAATCAACATTAATTTGTATTAAACTCAACACAATTTTGTGTTGATATATGAAGTTTAACACAAAACCATGTTGATTTCAACACAAAACATTTTGTGTTGAAGCCATTTTAGCACAAAATTGTGTTAAAACAACACAAAAATGTTCGCAGTGCATCTTGGGTGAGTGCGATTACATACTTTTTCTGCCGATGTTGACAAGTGTGCCCATCTTCATGAAAATGACCTCCAGCGATAGAGTGTCCAAGTAAACCCATTCTTCGGTAGAAATGAAATGTCTCAACCTGCCATGGAGTGTTTGCGTGATACCAAAACTGTCAGAATTCACGAAATTCTACAAAACTAATTAAATCCACCGACTGCTCTGGCTCATTCGCTCATTGTCAGGGTTTGTAACCTCCTAAACTGTCGGTGTAACACCCTCTGACTGCACTCTATAGAAAAACGTGATGTGCATGATTCGATGTTGATCGACACAGCGAGCATGTATCTGCATACGACAGAGATGAGAAATGCATCCAGTATATTGGAATTAAAAAGTTTTATGTTAAAATATTAAATAAGAACACCCGGTGCAAAATCTTGTTTGACTGTGACATGCTGAGCTCCGTTGACGAGCAGACGATGCTGATTGGTCGAGAGCCATGCGCACGAAAGCTGATGCAATTTCAACCCCACTGCAATGAGAGGGTATATTTGACAGTAGCAGGTATGCAATCTGATGCCATGAGAATTTTCTGACTGAGCCATCTAAAGCAGTGACGATGGGTACACTGGTAGTGGAACAATCATCTTCAACGGATGTTTTTCAATAGACATTTGAAACGGTAACACAGGCCATCTAAATGGTGTGACAATAGAAATCTGAAGCAGTTAAAACCCGAAGGGGTGTGGCAGTAGTCCTATGAAGCAATAACAGTGATTCACTGAATGATGTGACAATAGTCTTCCGAAGCAGTAACTGAGGTTATCCAAACGGTGCGACGATAATCATCTGAACAGTAACACTGGCTATCTGAAGAGTGTGACAATAGTCCCCTGGAGTAGTAACAAGCTAACCGAAGGGTATGACAACAGTTGTCTGAAGCAGTAACTGATGCTATCCGAAGGGTGCGACATTAGTCATCTGGAGCAGTCACAGAGACTATCCGAAGTGGTGTGACAATAGTCCTCGGAAGCAGTAACAGTGACAATCGGAAGGGTGTGACAGTTGTCCTCTGAAACAGTAACTGATGCTATCCCAAGGGTGCGACATCAGTCACATGGAGCAGTCACTGAGGCTATCCGAAGTGGCGAGACAATAGTCCTCGAAAGCAGTGACAATCGGAAGGGTGTGACAATAGTCCTCTGAAGCAGTAACTGAAGCTATCCGAAGGGTGAGACAATAGTCCTCTGGAGCTGCAACAGTGACTATCCGAAGGTGCGGCATTAATCCTCTGGATCAGTCACTGAGGCTATCCGAAATGATGTGACAACATCCATTTAATTCAGTAACTGAGGCTCTCTAAATTGGTGAGACAATAATCGTCCGAAGCAGCAACTGAGGCTATCCGAAGTGGTGTGACAATAGTCCTTAGAAACAGTAACAGTGGTTATCAGAAAGGAACTCGCTTAACCCGTACTCAAGATTGACCCATTTGTTGCAACGTAATAAAAACAGAAGTACCAATAGCATGAATATCTGATTTAAGTTTATCAACATCAAACTGAACAAAATCTGCCCCCCTCGCTGTTTCCGACGCCCCTGCCGAAGGGTGTTACAATAAACCTCGGAGGCAGTAACATTGGCTATCCGAAGTGTTCTCAGAAGTAGTGAGGGTGGATAATCGAGTGATATATGATACTAGTTCTTTAACGCAGTATAACATTAAGAAAGAGCGGCTATAAGTTATTAAATGTCGCCTATATTTCGCCACCCTGTAAATGACGAGAGTTATCTCCCTAAATATCTCTCGACGAACTTGCAATATTCAGAAACTGTTATAATATCACGATAAGCTAACAGATGACTCAGTATGAAATTATTTCAGTAACAATATTCACTTGTTAAACCCCAGCAACAAAGAAAGAACATTTTTAACAATGTGGTTACTGTGCAAAATATTAGACTGAAATCCCCGTGAGATTGTCTTTGGCACGAAGATACAAATCTACAATGGAAGTCTAGAACCTCAAATAACTCGATCAAGAAAGAAAATCTTCTATTTTGAAAAGAAATTAGGTAGCAAGAGCAATTTATCTTTTGGAAATCTGAACTTGTATGAAAATATTGTGAAAGTAAGGAGAATAATTATATCCTGTGTCGGCAAACGAATAAAAGAAAACTTAGGACCGTCTGTCCCTGGTGTATGATGTTCTCGCTGGTGTAGAGGAGACCCGAACTTTCCCGGAATGTCACGAGGTCAAATTCTCTTCGTCTGTGATCTGGGCTAGATATCTTAGAGACGGCCAGTTAAAACTGTTTTTTCACCATCCAAAAAAAAACATCTGTTCTGGTGTCTAACATGAACGTTGGCAATCAGACTCGCTGGTGTGATTGGGCTGCAGAAGATATTTGTGGATTATGTTTCCAGATAATAATTTCGAGAAAGTTTTAACATGATAATTTCCCCTCTTTTCGTTACTGCTCGGTGGGTAGCCACAATACGGAATTTATGGGAAAAAATCTAAACTCTATATTCAGAAAATACTGATAATATTGGTGGCTCTGATGACGTCGTCGTATTGACGTCATATTTCCGGCAAATGAAGGGAAACAATGTCCGAAAGACTGACACGAAAACGTGAGCCTGAGTTATTTCTCGTTGCCTTTACCATCAATACATTCGGAACTTCCGAACCGATATCTACGAAGGAAATGGAATTTCCAATAAATCGCCAGTATGCCACGGAGCAGAACAGACGAGGTTATCCTATATAATTCCATAGAGTTTTATTCTACTATGTAACTCCGAAAGGGAATTTCATGAATGTCCTCGACCTCGCTGTTTGTTGCGTTGTGAAAGGTCGCTTCACGGGAGATGCCGAATTGCCTTTCGGAGTTACGGAAATACTCGACTTATTTACTACTGGCCGGCATTTTTGAATTAACGGCAATTTTGCTATCCACTGTCGTTAAAAGACCGAGTTGAAATCAGGACGCAAACCACGTTTAGAACATTCACAACCGGTTTTAAACTATACTAACAAATACAACAAAATGGTAGAAGCCACCTGTCCGTCGACATGCAAAACATGGGAGGTAACCGGTCTAAGGAAAAGCACGATAGGCCCTAATTAAATATTGTTTTGATGAAAAACTCTTGCTGATTTGGCGACCATACATGTGCAAACAATGCACGGCTTTCGGTGTTTATGTTATTGGGAATTTGACTCATTTTGAGGAAATTGGGGATCTTAATTTGTTACCCGATTTTTGTTCCTTCTTTTATCTTACATATACTTAGTCCGATATGCAGCCCCTACCAGATATTTTATAATACTGATTTCTATTAAATTCACTAGAGTTCAGTATTATAAAATATCTAATATAGGGGCTGCATGACGGACTAATACTAGGATAGGGAAAAGGAAACCATATATAGGCCTATTGGACCACAGCCCTGGGCGTTCCAGAGAGCACAGGACTGTTCCTCACGAGATGTTGAAATGAGTGAACATGGGTTGTACTTGTTTGTTTTTTATCAATTCGCCCAGGTTATTCAGTATAACGTGAGTCAAGAAAATACTAGTGTGTCTCGCACAGAGGCATTCCTCGGGTAAATCGAATGACATCGACAGCTTGCATATAAAGGGAGACTATCCATTGAACAAGCGGAATCCACATTATTCTCCCGAAATTGTCTCCCATGGCTTCGCTTTGCTTATGCTGTATTTTGGTCAAAGGAACCAGTTGTTTCCCATTTACGGCCGCATTAGCATCAATTTGAATAGCTAATTACCTAAATCTCATAGATATAACAAACTTTCATTTCTAAATGCATTGAAGCTTGGGGCACAGAAAAATTAGAAGAAGAAAAACTGTGATAGTGCATGCCGATTTTTTTCTACATCGGGTACAACCCCCCCCGCCCCCCACTCCACACACACACACACACTCCCATTTTCACAGCATGACCCGGTGCGATTTTGAAATAATAGGGATCATTTACAAAAGCGTGTGGGAAATCATTGAATTAGAGCTGATCATGAAAGCATTTTTAAACAGTGCAAACACAGCTTCCGTGGTCTGTCATTTCAACAGTTCACTTCAGCCAATATCAACCAATTAGGTGGCATCTTCACATTTATTTCGCATAGCTACTGATACCCTCTGTGCGATCTGATTGGTTGGAACAGAGAAACTGCTAGCGCTCGTTCTTTTACGAGGTGAGAGCGACTGCTGGTCTTATATTCTAGGGAAATCTGTCGTCTATAATTGTATGTAAAAAAATCTTTAATCAGACTTGTCAATCGATGAGAAAATAACCTCCGCTTCAGTGCACCAGCGCGGGCAGTTGCGAATCATTTTGGTGAGTTGCGGATCACGCCATCTAGCGGC
>JAVTVY010038292.1:0-17271 GCA_036873755.1 Hanleya hanleyi | reverse complement strand
GCAGGATAATTTCGCTCAGCCTTTTTCAAACCTCTACTCCCGTACGCGATAACACGTTCCAGCCCGTTCTGTGTTTGATACAGAACGGCACCTAAACTGTCACCGCTCGCGTCTACATGCAAGGTAAAGGGGAGACTATAATCAGCGTATGCTAGGATTGGTGGTGTTGTCAACGCTTCGATTACCTTCTCGAATGCTTCTTGGTGACAGCTGTCCCATCTCCACTTCGGAGGACGAGGATGACCAGTCAACTTCTCTTTCGATCTCGACTTCGTGGGCTGACCTGTAAGTAACTCATTCAGGCATTTGACAAGTTTAGCATAGTCATGCACATAGCGGCGATAATATCCAGAGAACCCCAAGAATTTCCTAAGGTCCTTAATATTTTTCGGCCTTGGCCACTGTTTAAGGGCTTCGATCTTTTCGGGGTCTGTTTCGATACCGTGTTGTGAAACTATATGTCCCAGATACTTAACACGGTTTCGGAAAAACTCGCATTTTGATGGTTTTAGTTTCAAGCCATGTTGTTTTAAGCGCAAGAAAACAGATTCCAAACATTTCAGATGTTCCTCGAACGTTTTGGAGAAAATAACGATATCATCAATATAGATGAGACACTCTTTAAGGTGAAGGTCACCCATACATTTCTCCATTAACCTCTGGAACGTTGCTGGCGCGTTTGTTAGACCGAAAGGCATGCGGTTGGCCTCATAGAAACCTAAGGGCCCAACAGAAAAAGCAGTTTTGGCCTTATCCTCCTCTTTTAACTCTACTTGCCAGTATCCCGAACGGAGGTCCAGTTTAGTAAACCAGACTGATCCTGCTAAACAATCTAAAGTTTCATCTATGCGGGGCAATGCGTAAGAGTCGCGTATGGTTCTGGAGTTGAGCCTGCGGTAATCAACACAGAACCTTAAGCTTTTGTCGGGCTTGCGCACAAGGACAACCTCAGAGGAATAAGGACTACTGGACTCCCTTATCGCACCACAAGCCAGCATCTCCTTTAAATGTTCTCTTACCTCATCAAATAAAGCTGGTGGAACCCTGCGGTGTGCTTCCTTGAACGGGGTATCGTCGGTTAACTTAATTTCATGGGTAACAACAGTAGTATGTCCTAGGTCTAACAGATTCCTAGACATAATACAAGACCAACGATTGAGCAACGCCTCACCCTTTTGTTTTTGTTCTGGGCTAAGTAAACTCTCACTAAGATCAATGTTAAACTCCTCTACGACAGACTTACCCATGTGATTTGAAACGGGCATAGAGGGATCCGATACACCTGCAGCACGATCGCCGCCTGCCGGAAGTACAGACGCAACCTGAAGTTCACAAAGTTTACTTCTGGGTGGAATGGCTATAGCTCTGGCCGATATGTTACAAATGCGCACAGTCACACAGGTTGTCTTACCATCAGCTGTATAGTCAACAACTTGAGGCCCAACAAGTAAGCTACCATTCAAACCGGAATTACCTTGTTCGGCATTCACTGTTTGGCTTACCTTTGGTGGGTTATGAACCAAACCCTTAACATTCACCGTCTCATTTGGTCCGACTCTAAGTGATCTGGTGTTGGTGGATCGCACCGTGCCAATATGACCGTTATTCTGCAACAATTTTGTCGCCAGAGTCCATGGTCCGTTTTTTGTATCCGGTACTGCTCCTGTAAACAACTTTATTACATTTGTTCCCACAATTACTGGAACGTTAAGGTTGTAGGATGTATCTGGTACCACTAACACGGGAGCAGTCATTTGTTTCTTACCACTAGGTACCTTAAGCTCAACCTCTATGTAACCAAAGAATGGAAGGCTATTGCCACCAGCTCCACAGACATCCAGATCGAAGTCCTTAATTGAATACAGTGGGGTAGAGGACAATTGATCTATGTAATATTTATGGGATATGGTTGTTATCATAGAACCAGTATCAATCAAGCAGGGACATAGGTTGCCGTCTACTATGATGTTAGACTCATTAGCTTTACCAACTAGTTTACCCAACACATCCGGGCTTTCGTTACCTCGACCCCCACATCGCTCATCGGCAGGGGTCTTTAGCAGTTTAAAGACTCCGTTTCGTTTGACGAGGTGTTGGAGTACGTTTTTGGCCGAGTTTCAGTTTGATTACCACTCCCCCTATATCCTCGTGCACGACCGCCACCGGAAGTACGATAGCCCCAACCGGAACTAACTTTCTCTTCGATCGCATTTAGTCGTTCCATAACTAAGGTCATCTGATCAGAGGGAGGAGTGGACTCTTGTTTAGTTTCCAACCGTTTCAAGCGCTCAGCAATTTCTTTTAATTGAGATTGTACCCCTACGTCACTGGTGACGTTGGGTTGAACTTGCTGTTGTGCTTTCTTAGTTTTACACCCCTTAACCTTTTCGCAGTCAGCAAGTTCTTTTTCAACAACTCTAACGTCGCGCAGTAAATCATCAAACGACAACGCTGTGTCGAACTTATGTCTGGTTGCGGACTTGAGTGCCTCATTGCTCAAGCCAGTCCAGAATTTGTTACGTAACATACGTTGAGATTGCCTTTCTCCTAATGGACCTTTATATTTTGCCTGATGAAGTAAATCCTCCAATCTACAGCTCCACATTGATACAGATTCATTCGGCCTCTGCTGCTCAACATAGAAGGACTGTAAAAGAGACTCGCTTGTTACAACAGTGCCGAAAGTAATTTCAAATTTCTCCAATATTGAGTCAATGGTAGCTCCTTCTCCCAAATGCAAACATGCCCTACACGCCTCGCCTCTAAGAGACTTTCTCACTGCTTGCAACAAGACAGATTGTGGATATAATCCATCCTTCTGCAAACAGTTGACCTCAAACTTCCAGAGGTCAAACGAACATTCGGATTTGGGAACTGGCTCTGATCCTGAAAAGAAAGATATTTTGGGGACTTGCACACCATAGTTTTGTGAACCTGGATGCGGGACATAGGGACCTGGTTTGCGAGGACTTCCGAAACCAACAGCAGAGGTTATATTATACTTGCCCGATTTAGCTAAATAATCGACCATTCTCTTTTCCTCAAGTTCGGAAATTTGTTCCTTTGTTTCCAGCTCCTCAAGTTCATCAGAACTCCCCCAAATTTTATCTTTATCCATTGCCATCTTGTCATACCCTTCCACTCAATTATAGAGCAATTTTCCACAGTAAATCGGCTATTTAATTACAATATATCTAACAAATGGATGGTTCAAACTATTACTAATGTGATGCATGATGAAATGTACAGAGGAACGATTGTATGAGTGATGAGGATTATGGTGAGACAATATGCCGCAAAAACCCGTACAGCGAGTTACTGCAACCTGCGATAACCGAGCGAATCCGATCGCGAACGGAAACCCACGAATGCGGCCGGAAATTAAACAGTCACAAGTAGTCAAGTCCGATAGTTTGTCACCACTTACCTACCATAGAATTACATGTACTGTCGTCAATAGCTAGAACATGTATACATACAATATTGACCTAATGCAATGCAATATACTCTTCACCTTTCCAGTGGTTTTCTTTTTATTCAACTTTAACCACACAAAAGGTGAACCGCAAATCTAATCAGAGCAATGTACTAATTACACGAGTACATTTTCATCAACATTTCCGTTCAAATATGTTGCATTTTGTACCGACAATGTTCAGAAGGAAAATAAGTCACTTTTTTTTACGAGAGAGGGGGGTGGGGAATGCCGTATACAGAACGCAACAATACAAACAATAATAGGACCTGCTAATACCACATATATATTTAACTTTTCACCGTCCAGTGTTCAACCACAATTACATTCAGTTTTACACCGTCTAATATTCAACCACAGTTCAACTCCAACACACGAGCTCCAAGCGGAATGAATTCTCTATTGTTCGCTACGAACACGCGCACAAATAGATTTCACCGTTACGTAACGCGATGGGCCCCAAAGTACACACCTTCACACAGATTACGCAATCTACACGGCCTGGATATTCTTTACAGCAGCTGGAAGAATATATAGGAGATGCACACGGATCGACACACACACACATAATTTCCATCAGACAAACACAAAGCAATTCTGGCTCGGCAGAGATAAACACAGTAGCACAGCACAGATAGGATACAGACTCCGCAGATCACAATGAATCACACATCAATTTTCGGCGACTCCCAGCACAAGACGAACTATGATGTCGTCCTATTGGTTATACGCTGAACTTGACGTCAAATCTGTCGACGTTTTTGACGCCGCCCCACGTTGGGCGCCAAATGTCACGGACTAGTTATGAAGTCGGTGGGCCGGCAAACAAAAAGGCAAAGACAGTTTGAATATTCTTCAGTAATAATCACAATTTAATCGGTCTCGTATCCTGGTATTGGCATTACACACATCGCTCCGACTGTTTACACGTAGGCCGTGAAGACCTCAGTTATTCTGGAAGGATAAACAGACAATCGTGAAGATTGGCCGAGCGGATAGACGTCAATGCCATATAAAACAATAATATTTACGGCTATTACGCTAACCACATATTTCTCATATTTTAAGTCCAATTTACTCTTAGTCGAACAATTCAAAGTGTGAAACCGAGAATCTTATTACAATATAAAGTAAAAAGGCTTCAACCTTACCTGGAAGGATAAACAGACAATCGTGAAGATTGGCCGAGCGGATAGACGTCAATGCGTCGAGTCCTTCCAGGTACCGGTATTTATTACAGAAGTTATGCAACAGTCTAACGGTAGTCGCAACTAAAATTATAATACCTCTCGCGGACACCGACCACAGTTTAGAATATCACTAAACCACTATTTCAATATTTAAATACAATTACAACATACCACAGTCCGGTAGTCGTCAGTCACGCACATAACAGCGTAACTCGAGAGACCAAGTGTCTACATTAGCATAACCCGCGAGCGCTACCGCACGCGTCTTAAATAACGCGTCTACACTTACGACGCGAGTAGAGTCCGAATGATGAACACAATTTATTAAGGTGGAGGGGGACATCAATGAGTTATTAAGGGGGTGACAAATGCGTGGATGAAGTTATGAATGATTATGATCTTATACAATTGTAACTAATAACACCATTCTAAATACCATATAATCTGAATACATCTTCATGATATTTAACAATTAACATCGTGACACACCTGACAGGCAAATATATCGACCGACTGTGATAAATTGAGAAATAGGAATCCATATTTCTTGGTCTATATGATCGACCTGTACCGATGGGTGCTCCGCTTGGTCGATCTTCTTGCAGTTTCTGAATTTTCCATATCTGTCAAACATAAAAACATAATCACAATATGATCCGTTCGCTTTTTTCTTGGCTGAGCCAAAAGCCTATCACCGATAAATTATCATCGACATAAATTGCATTATATATCGGTGTTAGTGTGATTAATGCAATATTCCATCTAATCCGATTTCCATTACATGGCCGCTGTCCCACGCCATTAAAATTGATTTGCCTCGCACGGTATGAAGTTCCGTATCCACTGACATGGTAAAATCTTAGATTGCATTCAAGCCTGGAATAACTTGATATCATATTAACCCTATCTGCTCTGAACTTTTTGGGACCTGCTTAGGCCTAGAAGAGGGCATCCCCCCCCCCCCCTAATTATTCTTCTGTTACCTTGAATTAGGGGCTGGAATTTATCACACTGTACTCTTGGCTCAAGCTCTACCAGAAAAGTTAAAAAATAAATCTAGGATGGCCGCAGTGACATCATTTTCAACAAAAAAACGTTCTTGTTCGATTTTTCTGTCAGATTTTTAAAATCTTTTATTTATGTAATTATGTGAAAAATGCATGATAAATTAGTAAAAATACTTTTTGCTCACTTTTACTCTGGGGAAAAGCAGAATTGTTCAAGAAAAACGAAGAAACCATCACTTTTCTGATACCACACGTGACCGCCATCTTTAATTTTATCCATGATCCTTTGCTCGAAGGGGTTCTGCAAATAGACTCAAAATGACCCCAATACGATAAACTACAAAGTCACAGAGTGTAAGGCCTCAATTTATTGTCGTTCCGCAGATAGAGCTGAAAGTTTGATAGGCGGCCCACAAGGTCTGGTAGGGTTACAATTTAGACGGTTATTTGATTTCAGCGAGAGGGATAATCATCTATGGCCTGGCCTCAGATCACTATGTGAGTTTTACCTGTCTCTGTAAGTTCCAGGTGTTCCAGTTGAACCGGATCAACGTCGTCAAATATCGAGTAGTGGGTTAGAGTGTCAGCCCCGTATTACCACGCGGCTGGTTTCATAGACGTGGTGGGTTGGCGTCCCATCAAACTATGTAATTTACTACTCTCTATCATCATGCACATTTGTCTCCGATCGGCAACTAAGAAGTCAAAGAGTACATGGCTGGATGTCACTAGAATATAGAATGGCCTTTACCTGAGACATAGGATGGAGTTTTATTAGAATAATCTGAAACGCTGGATGTCTGGATACATTCTTGCTGTTGAAAAAATCACCAGGCAGACGTCAATCTCTAGCAAGTGAATGGAAGTGGACGCTAGATGTATGCTAAGAAACCTGGTCATCCTAACGGCTATAAGTTGGTCCGAGATATGTGATCATTAATTTGTACACAGAACAGATACTTATTCCACATTTGGACTCCTGTCTTCCCCAAACGTCAGTTCTATCTTGTAGATTGACTCTATTTTCACCCTGAGTCAACTAATGTACAACTTGCAATCATACACCTAGAACTAATTTCCGACCTTCCCATTGTTATAACCCAACGGGAATTCTACAATACCAAAAATCCTATCAGAGTATGTGCTTAATACTTCATGTTCGACGATTTTTACCAAGGTGACCATTCAACCGACAAGGAGAATTTCCGATTTGTAAGCCCCCCATTTTACGCTCTTCGATTGTATTGTTTTCTTTTTCAGATTTTGTAGGTGTAGATACGAGAATACGGAATAAGGAATGTTATGTATTGATTCTTTGTTCCTAGCAACACAATACATCAGTGAGAATTTCATTCACGGCACAGCATCAACGATAACACTATAATCATGCACAACTTACCAGTTGCTTTTGGTGAGCTTTTATTTGGAGAAATGGCGCAAACATGTTTTCGTCTCTGTGCTTTGTCATTGCTCCGTCAAGTGAACATACAAGATCGCGCATGAAATTAGATCGATTGTAAGAGCAGGGCTTCAGCATACCATTGTCCTTCAGGTCAAAATATCGAAACCGAGACGCAAACGAGATTCATGACACATCTAAGGAAACTATCATGGCGAAACATATATAAAACATATAACATTGATGAATTTCGCGGGGATCATTGAATCCCGAATTATTGAAGATCAAACTTGGGCACGGGTATTTCACAATTTCATACTACTGCACCACAAACAGAAGTACCGACTTGACTGGTACCGCCCCCGTGTGTTAGAAGAAATCTTCACTATACACATGTATAATCCATTGTATTATATATGTGAATTATAAATTCATTAACATAACGTTGCATGTATGTCATAGATATCTGATGTCGTGCCCATACCTGGGGCGGGGGTTCTTGGAGCAGTAGTATTTCCCAAATACGTAGATGATGATTGAAAGTCGGTCACGTATCCAGAAATATGAGCCACAATAGTTCCATGAATTTTCTGTAGTTCTGGTATAATGTGAGGTGGGGTCATTCCAGCCATATTTAGATCTAGCCTGTGCATGACATCCTACCAGGACGGACCGATTTGGTGCTTGTCCCAGCTTTGGGGTGGGGGCATTCCGTCTCTCCATTTATGTTTGCTACCCCTTGCCATTGAGGGCTGACACTTTCCATGATATATATTTGGGTTAAACTCTACAAGAAAATGTCAAATAGTCCAAGATGACCGACATGATGACGTCACAGTGATGTAATTGTCGGAAGCCGTTTCCGCGTATTTTTTACTGAACATGATAGAGATTAATGATCAATTAGTTTTGTCAAAATAAATTCCCTGTATGCCATTTTAAACAGAACATGCGAAATATGGACAGAAAAGACAGAAAATCCACTTTCTGAGGACGCCTCGTGAGCGCCATATTAAATTTTCCAATGATTCTTTGCACCTAAGATTATACAAATAGTCTCAAAATGACGCCAATACGATTCGCAGAAAAGTTTAAAAACTTTCTACTATCTTGTTCTATTCATTCCGGAACTGCCGCGAAAAGTTTGGTAGATGACCATAATGTCCCCTCCCTCAGACCAGATAGGGTTAACGGCTCGAACAGAGAGAGAGGGAGAGAGAGAGAGAGAGAGAGAGAGAGAGAGAATTCAGATTTTACGTCGCTATATAGACGATCTTCTCGATGTGGATAATCGCTATATAAATGACACAGTGAAGGATATATATCCACCTTCACTGGATTTGAAGGAAACTACAGATAGCCCTACAGGCACATCTTATTTAGATCTCTACCTCTATAAAAATGAAGCGGGCATTCTCTCTCGTCGACTTTATGACAAAAGAGATGATTACAATTTCGACATCGTAAACTATCCCTTTCTGGATAGTAATATTCCAGTGGGACCTGCATATGGCGTATACATATCTCGCTTAGTAGCATTTGCTAGATCCTGTGTTAGATGTGATGATTTTAATCAACGTCACCAAACATTGTTGCAGAAACTTATAAAACAGGGCTATTCCACCAAGCGCCTCCACTCAAAGTTTCTCAAATTTGGCGATACATATCGCATGCTGATAGCAAAATACGAACGTAGCGTGCAAGATCTATGGCGCTACGTTTCGTAACTTGTGTCTAATTCCGCTTAACCCGGGGCTAGGGGCCGTATGAACCCATGTACTTCAAGATCCTCATGGTACTCATATGAACAGTCACAATCAAAGCGTGACTGAGATACATCATTCTTTAGATGACGACTTTACAACGAATATTATGGATTAAGAATACTGATCAGCGATACGGATTTGATATTTTTGGAACATCATGATGTCTTGCCGGCATCATTGAAAACTGTTGACCGCTTCTCTCTTGCAGGAAACAAGCCTATGTTTATGTATACTATGATTGTCTTTTTGGATTTGGTGCTAATACTGTTATATGGAATATGGAATAGGTCTTTGGATTATTGACGCGGATATTCTCTAATGGATGACGGCTGGATTATAAATGACTTTCAAGACGCTTGTAATTATTACTCAGTCAATTTACTACCATAAGGTTTAGAATATGAAGATGTTGTTTTCCCAGTACAATGAAATCTCATAGCACGGCAACTTACGGAATAAATCCGTCACGCACATGGTCACAATTCGACTTGATGCACGGGTGTACACTGTATATCTGTATCAAATATGACAGGTATTCAGAAGACGTAGACCCATCGAATAGTGCGATAGTAAGCTACTATTCGTTTTATACTTCATGTAAGTATCACGAGACAATGCATACAATAGGCAAGTCTGTGGACAACAATGTGTCTAGACATGTACCTTTTCAACGACACAAAGACTCATAAAAACAATAACTGAAGTATCTACACTACTATTTTGTGCATACTTGTATTACAATTTTTTAGAGAAAGAATGATTTCTTCGTCATCGGGAATCAAACCCGCGACACTCCAATCCGTGGAGTTGCTCTTACCATCTGAGTTATGCCAGCGCATGGGTAACCCTCCAATGAATCGGCACAATCAAGCCCAATCCTTTCGTTTGGTGCTGAAATGTGCGCAACTGGTTCTATTGTATAGAAATGACAATTCGATTCTAGCAGCACTCGAAGCAACATGTGTACTGCAAAAGCTTGAAATTTTCGCGTGCATCTAACTTTCGCTTATTTCGCGAATAGAAATGCTACAAGCAACAATTCGGGAAACCCTGGTTCGTTCCCTGACACATCCCAACAATATCGCAAAAGAAATGAAGAAACACCACACATTTTGGATTGAATTAAAATGTTGGTCGAGTGGTTTAGATCTCCGAGTGGTTTGGATCGCCGACATATAGTGCTGTCGATTAAGTGTCTTACTCTAGGGATCGCTGATTCGAATCCCCCGGACCAATTCTCTGCTCTAGAAACTGTGCTATACCAAGATAGTATAATCTCAAAATAATGAAAATGCTGTTATTATAAATGTATATATATTGGTCTATGTTGATGCGAAACAGTGCCAAATAGATATTGTAAACTAGAATCATCTCATGATGACATCAGTAGTCAATTTTATCGGCCTCTGTTCTTTGGTAAAGTTGCTTGTATGTCAATCGACTTTCGTTTCGTTTATATCAGACCCTTTTTTGTAAGAAGGTAAAAAGGAGCTGCGTTTTCTTCGCAAAAACTTTATGACAAATAAGTAAATAATATCTTGATATGCAGTAAAATAGATTCTGAAATACAGGAATTTTGAAGACAAATGACGAAAACATCTGATACACCACACGGTCGACATCTTGAATTCACCCATTATCTACCAATCGGGGGTATGCAGCTAGGATTATTAATGGCATCATGGCGCAGCTGTCGAGGAGGAAGCCCTGACAACTGCTCGCAGTTCTAGTTATTATTATTATTATTATTATGTATTGTTATTATTATTATTACCATAATACATAGAATATGTTGCAAACCTGATTCTGTTATTATTAACTTGTTTAGAAAAAATCTTCAATTGCTTACCTGTTATCATGTATCAGCTTTGTAGAATACAGGTGACAGCCGTGTACATGTATAGGAATATAAACCCAGTAATAATAGCGAATCTAAGTATCTGTTCAGTTTCTTTTTCAGTAATGAATCAATGATTAAGGAAATCATTTGCTTTTATTGTCATATTGGAGAGGGCGCTGCGATCTGATTTTGTAATGTTTGCGTTATCAACAGGAGAGTCAGAAACATTCTTTGCAGATTGTTCACCTGTTCACATACAAATGTCTTTCATAATTCTCAGCAATTAAACTATTGTTTTAAATATAGCCTCATTCATAGCCTAAATGTTTGTTTCGGGGACAGGCCCTTTTTTATTATAGCTATTACAACTGTAGTGCATGTACAGCTGGTAACGTGACACCTTCACACCTGCAGGTAGTCATAATTCTATTCTATTAAATATGTTGTTGTCTCTCTGTCTGTTTATATCGCGATAACCACGCGGTGCGGATATACATCATATACGCCATTCTAATTGTACTGCTCCGGAGAGTGACATAGAACTAGTTCAGACTGGGTAACGGTGCCGGGATGTGTGGCCAGGCATAATTGTGATAGATGATATAAAATTAGCGAAGAACCTAGTTTGCCACATTCAGCAAGATAGTTAATGTTGCCTTTAATTATACTCTTCATTATTATGGAAATCCGAGGTGAGAGCATAAAATGTAGTTCAAGGAAACCACAAAAAACCCCAGAACTCTAACGCAAAATCGAAGCTTTAGAACAGAAAATACTGATTAACTTTATCAACATAGGTAGAATAACCCTGTTAGAGGAAACAAAGAGCCAGGTAAAAGAACTACTGGATGCCAAATCACATGCAATTTAAAAATTAAACGAAACTTACCTAAATTGAAGTTTGATGATAATTCACACGAAACATATTAGGGTTGCTGAGAGTTCAAATGAGATTGCGTTGCTATCCCATATTTCAGGCTTTAAAACGTGTGCAGGCACATAACCACGTCGGGTTGGGCACAATGCACATATTTTATGCTCAGGGAGGGCATTTGACCTCTCAGCAACCCTAATATGTTTCGTGAGAATTATCATCAAACTTCAACTTAGGTAAGTTTCGTTTAATTTTTAAATTCTCACTCTACACACGGGTTGCGTGAGGTCCAGTGAGATATTTAAAGAATATGTGGCTGCACACATGTAACATCAAGCATTACTGCATTACTATTATATAAGTGACACAACAAGCATTCTCCAGTGAACTGCAACAGTTTAATAATGGATTATCTCCCTTCAACACAATGGGTTATCTCCCTAAGGCCATATGTTCAACATTCTTAAGAAGGCTCATAGCCTTACGATCGTTATCTCCAATGTGAAATAAAAGACCAATTCATGCCACCTTTCAGTATTAAATGCATTGACTGAGCTTCCCTAGACCCTAGTCCAATCAATGTTAAGAGATAACAAAAATATTTCATGAAGTTACACAATTTAGTTTAGGTTCAACACCTGTTTTCAACCTTAATTTTCTTCAGTTGAGTTCTTCTGAATGCTCATGGTGACTCAGAATGGCTTGTCCAAATTGTCCCTCATTGTGCACCGGCTTTTGGTAGTTTCTAGCAAAAACCCACTCACCAGACCAACCACCTGTTCGGAGAATAGTATGAAATGGTACAGAGTTACGATTCGGCGGGTCTTGTACTATCCGGGGTGAATATAGACGTGTCAATGACACTGTCTATCAACACACATTTAATCCATCTTGAAATTGTGTCTCGTGAAACTGGTCGAAATATTTTCAGGAAACTAATAACAAGTTGAGTATGTTCAGCCCTAAGATTGATTATACTCGTCCAACACAGTGACAATGCACAGTTTTCGATCTGGTGCGTAAGCTTTTAGCTGCAACTCTCCCACATGATGCCCTGGTCGGCTCTGTTTCACTAAATCCCCAATTCTGAATTTGCACATAGAATCGGTCAGTGTCATGTTCTGGATGTTAAGCAGTTGTAACGATTGAACGCTGTGTGCTGACAGCAATGCGAACAACGTAACCGTTTTTAGAGTTAGCTGTTGCAGCTTCGACTTCTTTACTGGAGATAAAGTTTTCAAGTATCGCAATACTACATTAGTGTCCCAAGTCACATTATACTTCGGCAAGGCCGGTTTCATATGGTATACACCTTTCATAAATCTTGTAACCAAAGGGGGTGCCCATATTCGTTCATCAAAACCCAATGAAGATAAAACAGACAAAGCAGATCTGGCTGTATTCATCGCACTGTACCCTATTCCTTCTTGGAGTAATTCTGTGAGAAAATCTAGCACTCTGACAACTACTCCAGAAAGGGGTCATAACCACTTCTGTCACAAAACAAAAACCACTTTCTAATGTATGTAGCATACTGTTCCTTTGTGTCCTCCCCCCAGGACTGGAGAATAATTGATGAATTTCTCTGCGAAACATTGCGCTTCTTAAGGGCATTCCCTATAAGTGACAAGCAAACATCTTTAACGTTGGCATTGAGTGTGTTGATGATGATTGGTAAGGCAGCCGCAGTGTTCTGCTCACTGGTGGTAACAGCAATGGGAAGTCCGCTGCCATCTGCAGCAGCTGAGGAAACCAGGGTTTCGTTGCCCACAAAGGCTTACCAGACTGCCCTCGGCTTCTTCCTGTTGCACCTTCTGTAGTAGGCGAAGTATCAAACTGAAAGGTGGAAAAGCATAGAAAAAATATGAGGTCCAATCCAGTGAAAATACATCAATAGCGAATGCCTCTGGATCAGGCTTCAATGCAACATATGGCTACCATTGGTAGTTCAGACGTGAAGCAAACAAATCAATATTTGGGTTTCCAAACTTTAATGTAATACTTTCAAAAATAGATTTCTTAACCATCCATTCTGTATTATGGTGATGTATTCTTGACTGGTGATCAGCTTCCTAATTCAAACTGCCAGGTAAATGAGCTACACTCAACCAGATGTTGTGTTTCATGCACCACAGCCAGATTATCTTCGCCAGCTTATTGCATTCCGTCGTACCCCCCCACCATGTTATTGATGTATGATACTGCTGTAGTATTATCAACCGAGTTGTGAACATGCCCAGGTGTTCTGGCACCAAACGTTTTCAATGTGAGGAAAGCTGAGAGTAATTCAAGATAATTGATGTGATGTTTGCTCTCATCTTCAGACCAGTGTCCACCCGTGGTGTGACCCGAGGAGGAACATACTCCTCAACGAGAGTTTGAGGCATCCAGGTCTTAATTTTAATTCCAGGTCAACCTTTTCAACCTGAATGCTGTTTATCTCTGGTTCAGCATTTTCTGTCCAACAATGCAAATCTTCCCTAGATTCTGTTGACAGTCTCATAGTTGCATCAAAGTCTCCTTTTGATTCTTTGAATGCCTGACTTATCATTATCTAACTGTCGATAAATCAATGGGCCAAATGTGAGCCCAGGGAAACAAGAGACCATACGAACTACCACACTTACTACCTCTCTAATCGAGACGGATCGCTGCTTTAAAATATATCTACAGTCCTGTGCCAATCTATCTGCTTTCTCGGCTGTTAGTCCCACGGTCATGTCCCTAGAATTCAATACAAATCCCAAGAACACCAACTCTTGTGTTGGTTGAAGGACCGATTTTCCTGGGAGAACAGTACATCCCAATGTATGAAGTGAATGTAGCCTGCGAATTTTGTTTACATTCTGCTTCTGTGTCTCATTTAATCCATATATCATCAGTATAGCCAGGATTGACATGTCCCTGCTTTCTTAGATGAGATAATATCGGTTTGACTATTTTGGTGAAGATGCGTGGGGCACAAGCCAGTCCAACTGGCAAACATGTAAATTCGAACGCCCTGCCCTCAAATCTAAATTTCAGATATTTGCGGTATTCTTCTTCGATAAATACCGAAAAATATGCATCCTTCAGGTTTACGGGGCACATATAGCACCCTTTTGTCATTAGGCTGACAGCAGATTGTAAAGAGCTCATTTTGAAATGTTGATATTCCACTGAATGATTAAACTGTTTCAAATTCAGAATCAGCCTGTATGTGCCATCCAGTTTTTTTCCTTAGGGAAATGTTGGACACATAATCTCCTTTCTCAAGAACACTAACATTTAGTACCCCTTTCCTCAAGAGGCATTCTACTTCATTTTTGACAATCTGTTTCTCTTCGTCATTGCAGTTTATTTCTTTAGGAAGTGTTTTCTGTCTCGGTGTTCTCCATAACTCTATTTTACAACCTGACGCCTTGTCCAAATCCACCTGTCTGAGGTTATAGATTCCCAGGCAGCAGTATACCGTCCCAGTTTTCCTGTCCTAAAATTTAGTACCCATTTATGCAAATCTTCAGTCTCCTGACCAACTATCTGGCTTACCTGCTTTACTGGTCGTTGAGCACCACCCACGGTGGCTACTGAGACTTGCCCCCACCCCGCTCTTCTTCTTTTTGAAGTTAGGCTTGAATTTCTGATTCTGATACTGGGGATATCCCCCGTATCCTTGTCTCCCATTTCGGCCATAATATCTGCGGCCACGCCTGCTGTAAGAATAATAATTGTTCCGGCCTGACCGGTTGCCACGCAGATATTTACCAACCTTGTTGGTCTCCCGTATCTTTCAGACCCTTGGGTAAGTTATCTCCACCCAGATAATCTGTAACTGGATTAGACGACAGCAAAGAATATTCAGAGTCAAGTTCTTGATGTAGGAGTTCTTTCCATCTCGTGTTCAGTTCCTGGTTTGCATTTGCCAACAATGCCACTCCATTCATAAGCATCGTTATATTATCTTTGATGTTCTGGGTGTCCAACCCGACTTGGTTCTTCAGGGCAGTGTTCATATTATCAACCACTCGCACGACAGGCGAAATTCGGTTCAGCAAATCTCTCTGAACTTTCTTAAACCGAATATCCCCAGCTCCGGCATACTCTGGGACTTTCGCCCGTATCCCCTCGTTGACCTCGGTCACTGTAATGTTTTCACAGTTAGCGGGATATGTATATAGATCTGTTTTCTCTTTCAGTAATGAATTCGCTAACTTATTTCTCATCAGTTTGTTCGCAAGACTCGCCAAGGCGGGGTCGTCCAAATTTGGCCCATGCTGACCCGTATCCTGAAGCTAGCGAGTCCGTAAGACTACCAGTCTCTTTGGCTTTATCCATGGCCATTTCCTGAGTTTGAGCGCGATCCTGATCTTGCCCATCGGCATCGCTCGATCTGGTATCGAAATCCAGACCGTTGTCATCTGTATCCGACTTCCGGTTGTTTTACTTTGAACTTGACCCAGAGTCACCAGCAGACTCAAATTCCGACGCATCGTCGGAACTGGATTCGGACTTGCTACGCTTCTTTGAGCGTTCGAAATATTCTGAGAGCTCTCTCATACAGTTCATAAGCTTTCCGAAGTTGGTACGCTTAGGAGACTCTCTCCTTCTTGTCCTTTTAGACAGAGTCCTGGTACGCGGCCGAGACGAACGTTCTGGAGAATCTTTAGCCGAACTCCGCTGACCTGCATCAGGCGAGGCGGCAGCTTCTCTGGTCGTTTTCTTTTTCCCAAACGTCTCCGTGAATAATTTATCCATGTCACCGTAAATGTTGTCAAGGGACCCTTCTTCAGAGCTTACCCGCTCAGATGTGTATGATATATCATGATTTGAATCTAATACCAAATCATTATCCTCCCCCTCCTGCCTTGCAGAATTGGAAGCCATGATGTCGATTGTGGCGAGAATTTTCTGGTCTCGTCAACCAATGCTGATAGGGTCTTCCCACCAAGGGATGACTCAAAATTAATGACCAATTAATGAATTGGTTCGCACTTATGCAAGTTCACAATAGCATGCGGTCATTAATCGTCTAGGCTTCCATCCGCATTCGGATTATGCTCGATTTTCTTTCATTTTCAATGGAAAGTTTGTAGGATAGAGCCGCGCTGAATTATGGGATAGCAACGCAATCTCATTGGACTTCAAGCAACTCGTATGCTGAGTGAGAATCATGCCCAAGTACGGTACCTCAAGATAGGCGGCAATGCATTTTATGTTTTCATCTGAATATACGTGAAGCAGTCATATATCATACCCTGATAAAACTCATGCCAGAGCCAGGTATTTGCGCCCGGTGGGAATCTTGCGTAGGTCACGTGACACAGAAAGCGGTTTTGACCCGTTAAGATACAATAAAATTGTGTGCGATTCATGGGTTACCGAACTTTATCTTTGAAGGCTAAGATCAATAAATGTAAGTTCTAAAATATGGCGGTGAGTGGTGATAGACGTATAAATGCTATATATTTAACGTACTGCTAGAAAACCTTGCCTCAAGTCATCTCACGTAAATATTTCGATATATACTGAGAATATGCATGGATACATATAAGACAATATATGTATCACCGCTCGGTTTGAAGTCGAGTATATGTTCACATTTTCTAGTCAATTGATGAACACATCGTACTATTTGGTATGTTTGAGCACAAAAGAAAATCATGCTTCCAAATAGCGAAAACTAGGAACGGCTCCCACCTGACTTATCGCCCTTAATTCGCTCCTGTAGCTTTATTGGTAAA
>JAVTVY010038291.1:0-16415 GCA_036873755.1 Hanleya hanleyi | reverse complement strand
ATCCCACGCCCTTCCTTACCGACCAGGAAAAGTCTCAAAAACCCAGGACTGGAGATTCTCTCTAAGGCCTCGTCTTGACAATACTGAGCCTCGTCTCTATCTCGTTCCCACGAGTTAGCTACAATCTCGTTCCCACGAGTTAGCTGCTATCTCGTTCCCACGAGTTAGCTACTATCTCGTTCCCACGAGTTAGCTCCTATCTCGTGCGCACGACATAGAAGCGAGGCTTCATGTTGAATTCTGATCAGGCCTCGGTTTGGGAACAGTGAGCCTCGTCTCTATCTCGTGCGCACGCGTTAGCCCGTATCTCGTTCCCACGAGTTAGCTGCTATCTCGTTCCCACGAGTTAGCTACTATCTCGTTCCCACGAGTTAGCTACTATCTCGTTCCCACGAGTTAGCTCCTATCTCGTGCGCACGACATAGAAGCGAGGCTTCATGTTGAATTCCATTGAGGCCTCGGTTTGGGGACAGTGAGCATCTGATTACGTCACAGTGATGTCATATTCTCAACATGCATCTATTTGCTGGCAAACTCTCCGAATATTATATTTGTGTAAATAAAAAATACATTAAAAATAAAATAGGAAATGATTATCTAATGCGAAATAAAGTAATTTTAGGTACTTTAATGCGTAACAGGCAAAAATTTTGATGCCGCCATTTTAAATTTACCCATAGTCCCCAACGTGATAGGCTATCACAGAATGTCAGCTTTTAATTATTATTTATCGCTTCGAGTATAGACCAGAGGGTTGTGTAGGTGGAGTGGGTGGGAGAGGAAATGGATGGTGGGGTTACCGCAGCACCCTCCCCAAGGCCTATAGTTCTGACGGCGACATGAGCGGGAGTAGAACTGAAAGTCCTAAGTATGTAATAGGCTTCGGTTTGTCATGTAGTATTAAATTTACCCAATAACCCTACCAGACCTGAAATAGGGATGAAGGGGGGGGGGGTATTATGACCCACCGCCTCCTGTTAAACTGTCTACCCTATATTCGGACCTACATACACTTGAGAGCAGACACAGCGTGACTATGCAGCTTATCATATTAAGGTCACTTTAAGCCTATTTGCATAAAATCTGGAAAGAAGGATCATGGGAAAAATCAAAATGGTGTTCAAGTAGAAGTAACAGAAAAGCTATATTTTGCATCTTTCTTCAAAATGTTTGCTTTTCTGTCGATATTCAACATCTGCTATTATTCCATATCTGATTATTATTAACTGATATGTTATGCACTATTTGCGGAGAAAATCACATTAATTAAAACATCGAAAAATCTGACTGAAAATTGACCAATTAATGCCTTTTTGCAATATGATGTCATCGACATGTGACTGGATTTTATTACATTTCCAGGTAAAGTTTTACCCAAAGGTATAGTGTGGTAAGTTTGGGTCACCTAGCTCGAGGGATAAGACCGATATTTTGTGATGGGGCGGGAGGGCGGGGGAGAGGAACAAATCCCTCGCCCTTCCTTACCGACCTGGAAAACACCCAAAACCCAAAACGGGAGCCCCGCGCTAAAGCCTCGTCTTGACAATACTGAGCCTCGTCTCTATCTCGTTCCCACGAGTTAGCTGCTATCTCGTTCCCACGAGTTAGCTGCTATCTCGTTCCCACGAGTTAGCTACTATCTCGTTCCCACGAGTTAGTTACTATCTCGTTCCCACGAGTTAGTTACTATCTCGTTCCCACGAGTTAGTTACTATCTCGTTCCCACGAGTTAGCTACTATCTCGTTCCCCCGAGTTAGCTCCTATCTCGTGCGCATGACATAGGAGCGAGGCTTCATGTTGAATTATAACCAGGCCTCGATTTGGGAACAGTGAGCCTCGTCTCTATCTCGTTCCCACGAGTTAGCTGCTATCTCGTTCCCACGAGTTAGCTACTATCTCGTTCCCACGAGTTAGCTACTATCTCGTTCCCACGAGTTAGTTACTATCTCGTTCCCACGAGTTAGTTACTATCTCGTTCCGACGAGTTAGCTACTATCTCGTCCCCACGGGTTAGCTCCTATCTCGTGCACACGAGTTAGCTCCTAACTCGTGGGAACGAGATAGTAGCTAACTCGTGGGAACGAGATAGCAGCTAACTCGTGGGAACGAGATAGATTCGAGGCTCAGTATTGTCAAGACGAGGCTTAGCGCGGGGCTCCAGTCCTGTTTTTTTTTTTTACTTTTCCAGGTCGGTAAGGAAGGGCGAGGGATCCTCCCTCTCCCCGTCACAGAATATCGGTTTTATCCCTTGAGCTAGGTGACCCAAACTTACAACACTATATCTTTGGGTAAGACTTTACCTAAACTGGCATTGATTGGTCGATTTTTCAGTCAGATTTTTCGATTTTTCACTTAATGTGATTTTCTCCGCAAGTAGTGCATAACATATCAGTAAATAATAATCAGATATGGAATAAAAGCAGATGTTGAATATCGACAGAAAAGCAAACATTTTGAAGAAAGATGCAAAATATAACATTTCTCTTACTTCTACTTGAACACCATTTTGATTATTCCCATGATCCTCCTCTCCCTAGGCTTAAGGTGACCCCAATTTGATAAACTGCATAGTCGCGCTGTGACAGCTCTCAATGCAAGTTCGTGTAGGTCCGATAGGGTAGAAAGTTTGATGGGAGACGGTGGGTCATAATACCCCCCCCCCCCCTCCCCGCTTCACCTCTATTTCAGGCCTGGTAGGGTTGTAGAGTAAATTTAATATTACATGACCGAAGCCTATTTTAAATTTACGACTTTCAGTTCTACACCCGCTCATATCGCCGTCAGAACTATAGGCATTGGAGAGGGTGCTGCGGTAACCCCACCACCCACATCCTCTCCCACCCACTCCACCTACACAACCCTCTGGACTATACTCGAACCGATAAATAATTAAGAGCTGACATTCTGTGAAGGCCTATTATGTTGGGGACCATGGGTAAATTTAAAATGGCGGCGTCAATGCTTTTGCTCGTTATGCAATTAAGTACCTAAAATTACATTATTTCGAATAAGACATGGCTAGCGTCACAGGACCTACGAAGTATGGTTTGTTATGATTTAAGTGTGAACTCGAGAGATGACTTGGGGGCCCTATGTGCTACCGTGAGAGAATTTATATAGCAGTCTCTGATTGACAGTGGGTACTATTAACTTTCCCGGATGTCACCGCTGGTGAGTCATTAGCGTAGCATCTATTATCGCCCTCAGTTCCTATTACCCTGGACACTTATCAGCCCAGCAGTACGGCACGAGGTCACCCATCCAAGTCTTGACCGGGCTCAAAGTCGCTTAACTTCGGTGATTTTACGAGAACAGGTGTCCAAGGTGATATGCCGTATCAGGGAACCTTCAAAAGTCACAGTGAAACAAACAGCCAAGGTTTCCCGATGGGCACGACAGTGCACTCGCTGAGACATCAATAAATAATAATAAAAATAATTATAAATCAAAGTTTCATCAGAATTCGGTCAGCGCCGAACTTGCTGGTAAAAATGCCCTAATGCACGTTCAGGCCAAAAATAAAGGTTCTGATGTCAACGATTCTCCTTATTTTGTGGACGAAAGGATTCGGATGGACTCACCGACTGACTGACTGACTGACTGACTACCGGAAAATTTGCAGATGGTAGCCTACTTCGTAGGAATAATCATTTTTTTTTTTTTTTTAATGTATTTTTTAATGTACACAATTATAATATTCGGAGAGTCTGCCAGAAAATAAAGGCTTGTTGAAAATATGACATCACTGTGACGTAATCAGAGTAGACATCTTTGATTCATACATCAGATATGTTGATAGCTACAGATTTACGCCGAGAGATGTTTGACCCCCGTGATTATGCGAATTCAAGATGAAACCTCGTCTCTATGTCGTGCGCACGAGATAGGAGCCAACTCGTGGGAACGAGATAGCAGCTAACTCGTGGGAACGAGATAGCAGCTAACTCGTGGGAACGAGATAGCAGCTAACTCGTGGGAACGAGATAGCAGCTAACTCGAGCGCACGAGATACGCGCTAACGCGGCCGCACAAGATAGAGACGAGGCTCACTGTTCCCAAATCGAGGCCTGATTATAATTCAACATGAAGCCTCGCTCCTATGTCGTGCGCACGAGATAGGAGCTAACTCGTGGGAACGAGATAGTAGCTAACTCGTGGGAACGAGATAGTAACTAACTCGTGGGAACGAGATAGTAACTAACTCGTGGGAACGAGATAGTAACTAACTCGTGGGAACGAGATAGCAGCTAACTCGTGGGAACGAGATAACCTCGTGGGAACGAGATAGCAGCTAACTCGTGGGAACGAGATAGCAGCTAACTCGTGGGAACGAGATAGCAGCTAACTCGTGGGAACGAGATAGCAGCTAACTCGTGGGAACGAGATAGCAGCTAACTCGTGGGAACGAGATAGCAGCTAACTCGTGGGAACGAGATAGCAGCTAACTCGTGGGAACGAGATAGTAGCTAACTCGTGGGAACGAGATAGCAGCTAACTCGTGGAAACGAGATAGCAGCTAACTCGTGGGAACGAGATAGCAGCTAACTCGAGCGCACGAGATACGCGCTAGCGCGAGCGCACGAGATCGAGACGAGGCTCACTGTTCCCAAATCGAGGCCTGATTATAATTCAACATGAAGCCTCGCTCCTATGTCGTGCGCACGAGATAGGAGCTAACTCGTGGGAACGAGATAGTAGCTAACTCGTGGGAACGAGATAGTAGCTAACTCGTGGGAACGAGATAGCAGCTAACTCGTGGGAACGAGATAGTAGCTAACTCGTGGGAACGAGATAGCAGCTAACTCGTGGGAACGAGATAGAGACGAGGCTCAGTATTGTCAAGACGAGGCTTTAGCGCGGGGCTCCCGTTTTGGGTTTTGGGTCTTTTCCAGGTCGGTAAGGAAGGGCGAGGGATTTGTTCCTCTCCCCCCCCCTCCCGCCCCATCACAAAATATCGTTCTTATCCCTCGAGCTAGGTGACCCAAACTTACCACACTATACCTTTGGGTAAAACTTTACCTGGAAATGTAATAAAATCCAGTCACATGTCGATGACATCATATTGCAAAAAGGCATTAATTGGTCAATTTTCAGTCAGATTTTTCGATGTTTTAATTAATGTGATGTTCTCCGCAAATAGTGCATAACATATCAGTTAATAATAATCAGATATGGAATAAAAGCAGATGTTGAATATCGACAGAAAAGCAAACATTTTGAAGAAAGATGCAAAATATAGCTTTTCTGTTACTTCTACTTGAACACCATTTTGATTTTTCCCATGATCCTTCTTTCCAGATTTTATGCAAATAGGCTTAAAGTGACCTTAATATGATAAGCTGCATAGTCACGCTGTGTCTGCTCTCAAGTGTATGTAGGTCCGAAGATAGGGTAGACAGTTTAATAGGAGGCGGTGGGTCATAATACCCCCCCCCCCCCCTTCACCCCTATTTCAGGCCTGGTAGGGTTATTGGGTAAATTTAATACTACATGACAAACCGAAGCCTATTACATACTTACGACTTTCAGTTCTACTCCCGCTCATGTCGCCGTCAGAACTATAGGCCTTGGGGAGGGTGCTGCGGTAACCCCACCATCCATTTCCTCTCCCACCCACTCCACCTACACAACCCTCTGGACTATACTCGAAGCGATAAATAATAATTAAAAGCTGACATTCTGTGATAGCCTATCACGTTGGGGACTATGGGTAAATTTAAAATGGCGGCATCAAAATTTTTGCCTGTTACGCATTAAAGTACCTAAAATTACTTTATTTCGCATTAGATAATCATTTCCTATTTTATTTTTAATGTATTTTTTTATTTACACAAATATAATATTCGGAGAGTTTGCCAGCAAATAGATGCATGTTGAGAATATGACATCACTGTGACGTAATCAGATGCTCACTGTCCCCAAACCGAGGCCTCAATGGAATTCAACATGAAGCCTCGCTTCTATGTCGTGCGCACGAGATAGGAGCTAACTCGTGGGAACGAGATAGTAGCTAACTCGTGGGAACGAGATAGCAGCTAACTCGTGGGAACGAGATAGCAGCTAACTCGTGGGAACGAGATAGTAGCTAACTCGTGGGAACGAGATAGAGACGAGGCTCAGTATTGTCAAGACGAGGCCTTAGCGCGGATCTCCAGTCCTGGGTTTTTGAGACTTTTCCAGGTCGGTAAGGAAGGGCGTGGGATTTGTCCCCACCTCCACTCCAGCCCCCCCCCCTCCCGCTCCATCACAAAACATCGTTCTTATCCCTTGAGCTAGGTAACCCAAACTTACCACACTATATCTTTGGGTAAAACTTTACCTGAAAATGTAAAAACATCCAGTCACGTGTCGATGACATCATATTGCAAAAGGCATTAATTGGTCGATTGTTCAGTCAGATTTTTCGATTCTTTAATTAATGTGATTTTCTCCGCAAATAGTGCATAACATATCAGTTAATAATAATCAGATATGGAATAAAAGCAGATGTTGAATATCGACAGAAAAGCAAACATTTTGAAGAAATATGCAAAATATAACTTTTCTGTTACTTCGACTTGAACACCATTTTGATTTTTCCCATGATCCTCCTCTCCAGGTTTTATGCAAATAGACTTAAGGTGACTCCAATTTGATAAACTGCATAGTTACGCTGTGTCTGCTCTCAAGTTTGATAGGAGGCGGTGGGTCATAATAACCCTCTCCCCCCACCCCTATTTCAGGCCTGGTAGGGTTATTGGGTAATTTTAATACTACATGACAAACCAAAGCCTATTACAAACTTACGACTTCCAGTTCTACACCCGTTCATGTCGCCGTCAGAACTTTAGGCCTTGGGGAATGTGCTGCGGTAACCCCACCACCCACTTTCTCTCCCACCCACTCCACCTACACAACCCTCTGGACTATACTCGAAGCGATAAATAATAAAGAGCTGACATGTTTTGATAGCCTATAATTTTGGGGACCATGGGTAAATTTAAAATGGTCTCTTCAAAGTTTTTGCATTTACGCGTACAAGTACCTAAAATTACTTTATTTCGCGAGAAGTGCTAACTCGTTCCCACGAGATAGGAGCTAACTCGTTCCCACGACATACACTACTGGAACTTCTCGTAGTGAATTGTGCATTAATTATTAATGCCCATTAACAGAAAGACTTGTGAAAAAGCCATTAAATCTCCCTTCAATCAGCCATGAAATGGCCATTAATATCGGACAAAATCATGGCTTTGTGATGGCCACGAATTGAAATATAATAATGACCATTAACATAAATTCATGACCATGAAATTGGGAGTAATAATCTGGAATATTAATGACCATTAATAGTCAATGAAATGTTTAAGGGCCATGAGTCCAGCTAGACTTCATGCCCATAATCTAACCATTAAAGATTCATGGCCATTACGCAACAGTCAGTTAATCATGAATATTGGACAAAATCATGGCCATTAAAGAAATATTGCAATTGAGGGGTATTCAATTGCCATTAATTATAAGAATTATGATGAAATGTGGGCCATTATATATCCGATGCCAATTAATGGTCATTAAATCATTTCTACAAATTTCACAAACAGTATATGTATCAGCCATACTTATTATTTATTCATCATTTAAATTATTATCTAAAAGGATAGAGCTACAAATTCCACAAATATATGTATCAGCCATACTTATTATTTATTCATCATTTATGCACTGAGCGCACGTGACTGATGTGACAATAAAACAACTTGATCAACATGAAATGAAAGCCTCAATCAATTACATTATTGTCATTGCATCCGAACATTCAACAGTCCAACAAGAGCTGTCTGAACTCAAAATACGCCCTAAAACATATCAGTCTGAACAGGTGGAACAGTGAATTGAAAACTTTCAGCACTGTATGTATTTACATGTGATAGTTAGTGGTGTACAAGAAAACAAGGACTCCCCGTATAACTACCAGTGTTCAGATCAGAAGATTGAAAAGTGTGCGATATACAGCCTGGACTTTAGGGATACTATCCTTACAATATGAGGTAAAGAGGGTGTGTCTGGTTGCCATGGAAACGACCCACATGAGCAAAAGCAATGCCCGACACATCGTCTCCCCTAATGCATCTACAGGGTTTAAAATGCTCAGGATTTCCAGGTCATCAACTGGATGACCTCGTGAAAAATTAAGTCTCTTCAACTTAAATTTTAATCTTAATTGGGTGTTTCAAATTTTTATTTTTTATTTACTCTTGCCAAAAGGCAATTTCCAGAACGAAAACTTGAAAGGAAAAAAAAACAGTTGAGAATAATATCTTACACAGCCTCATGCCTGCATAATATTATAATTTACAAGACCATTTTCTCTTGGGATTATAGTGTATCACAATAGGTGTAAGTTGCAATATGGCTTCTTTGACTTGTCAAATTCAAGACAAAACTCGAAGAACGTTTTGTTACTTTCATTATCAAAATGCAACCAGGAATGAGGATCTATTTTTGTCTCCATGAGCCTTGAAAGCTATAAACTTTCATTGAGGCACTGGTCGATTTGTACATCACTCCCACTCAATTCAACATATGATTTTGAATGGTTGTTGTTATCAACTTCATCTGGCGTGGAAATTTCATCTGGTGTTTGGCATGTTTGATTATCATCAATATTCTGTGAGGAATGGGTTTCCTCAACCCAGGGGCATTTTAAAGCCCCCCAAAACCCAGAAAACGTTTCTACACTTTGTTGACCAAACATTCATGATGCAAATATAGAAGTGCTGTCATCCCTTACCAAAGACGAATACATTATATTTGTCTTCCGAATATAATATTGTTTTGTGGTAGTTTTGTGCTAGTTTTGTGGTTAGAATGTAATGCGAATACAATGTTCTGATTTGTTCTCATGTTGGACTTTTGGGACTCATTGTATTCGGAATGTCTTCGAACACCGATTGTATTCCGACTGTGTGTATATGAGCCGAAATATTTGTATTAGATTTGTATTCGAAGGTTTTATAACGGTTGAACCACAATGCAGAACCACAATCCAGATCGATAAACAAATTGCATGATTGTATTCGAATATTAATGGAATGTATTTCGAATACAATGACCGAATACAATACCATGCAACTGATATATATAGCCTGCAGGGCAAATCATCATCAAGGCATGCATGCAGTAACAATTTTTAAACATACAAATGAGAATTTATTTCAGATATGGACTGCCACTGGATTAGTAGTATTATCCGCTCACGTACTCTGCGAAATTGTTTGGGAGAATTAAGTTTGAAGACCAGTTTTTGAAATAAACTACAGTAATAAATCAATGATAATTGTGAGCGGGGTCTTGTGAGCAACCAGTACGGCATCCGATGTACAGGATAAATTTATACACAACTTTAACTGGGTTTTAGATAATCCATACCATTTAGTGATTTGAAGAAATTGTATCTTTGCTGGAGGTATAGTTTTTTCTCTCTCTCTCCCTGCAGTAACAGACTGTCTCACATTACGATGCGACAGGATTTTCAGCAATATATCAGAGCCATTTCTTCTCAGAGAAGTGAAATTCCCCACAGTATCTATATGTAATTTGTGCATTTTTATTCTGAAATTTGAGAGAAAACTGTTCAGAATCAAAGAAAATCTCCAATACCTCGCATGTTATTTTCAAAGCACAATGACGGTGCATGGGCTTGCAGGCGCTATGAAAATAACATGTGAGGTATTGGAGATTTGTTTTTATTCTGAATATATTTCCTTCAAATTTCAGAATAAAAATGCAAAAATTACATATAGATACTGTGGGTAATTTCACTTCTCTGAAAAGAACTGGCTCCGATATATTGTCAAAAATCCCGTCCCATCGTAATGTGACTGAGTGAAAACAGGAAGCCATTCCAACAACCACAACGACGATGTAGACCGCTAACAAGATCAAGAAGTCTCTTGTATTCTATGAATACATCATTTCTTATGAATTTCGTATAGCTTCAAAAGTATTTCATGTTTATAAAGATCATGCCAGCCTCAAACATTTCCTATTATCTTGGATGATCAACGAAAATGTTGTTGTAGAAAAAACGGAAACTGGACCCGCAGTAATGTTCCACGCAAGCAGAAATTTACAAACCCATTTCTTTTCAAATGGGTTCAGCAAAAACAATCAAATTTGGAAGCTTGGCACTTAAAACAAATGAGCAAATATCCATACCTGTCAACAGATTTTAAGTTGCAAGGAAAACAATACGTAATCTCATGCAATCAACATTTACATGGAACTGTCTGCACACCAGCAGTGAGTTTGGGTTTGACCGTCTGCTATTTGAATTTTGGCGCCGAGATGATTGTATGAGTGCATGGGTGAAATTGTTCCTAGGGAACTAATGCTGTCATATCCATTCCATTCCATTGTATAGATGTCACACATTCCAATCCATTGTATACAGGTTACATTTGTTCACAGTATGACAGATATTTGTCTTCGCCCGTCCGTACTCTCCCGTAGCTCAAATCTCCGCATTCACACGGATCTACACGGAATTTACACGGAACAACACGGAACTGCAAAATTTCCGTGTAAGCTGAATATATCCACACGGAGATTTCTCCATGTTGACACGGAAGGACACGGAGTTTGTGGACTTTGATTATTTTTGACACGGATTGGACTTAGATTATTTTTCAATAATAGGATATATATTTACACAGGTCCAGGCCATATTGGACATAGCAATGTAAGATAATGTATTACATATAAGAGAGCACAATTTCAATGGCATCAAATACAGCGTTCCCCAATAGAGCCAAATGCACTACATGTAAATGACATAAACAAATGAAAGTTCAATTCAGTTCTGTTTTAATTCAACTCTCAAGAATAGGCATATTATACAAGTCAAAATCTTATGAACAAATGTTATCTTATAGTTTCTCAAGCAGAACCTCACCAAACTAACATGAACCATAATCAGTACTTATCATTTTCACTACCGGTACGCTCGTTTCTCACTATTGTTATACTTTTGTTCTCATTAGTTCATTAATACTTTAAGGATTATCCTTTGAAAAAATATTACCTTACCTTTCTTTGGAGTAAAAAAAAAAAATAAAATAACTCAGTGATTTATTTTTTTGTTTATTTATTTATTTTTGGAAAGGCAAACTCTAAATAAATGAAATTAATAAAATTATTACACCAGACCTCTATCACATGGCTTTTGCAAAAGAAACAAAGTCCTTAAATTGGAATAAGTTAAAGGAAACAAAACTATCCACAGTTTCTAACATGGGACGGATATTCGGCATGTTGTTGTTGTTGTATTCAACATTTGGATTTCCATTCAAAGTCGCGGGAGTTATAGAGTCTTGTGAAATTAGCAGCAGTTTTAAACATTGATGTAGCCCAAGTATTCAAATATTTCTTTCTTCTGGGTCTTTGCTTCGCAGTGATACTCTTTAGACAACATAGACTTGATCAGTTTAGTAACAGAGTTCACGCAGAGATGAATCCACGAAAACTGAACCCTAGCAAAGGCCAGATGAATTGCCGATTTGCAAAAAAATCGGAATCGAAACTGCAAAAATCCGGAAGCAGACTCGAAAATTAGAAGTATCGTGACAAGTTTAATTAAGACTAATTACTGTCCTTACAAACGACAAGAATTATTTTATTCTTCAAACAGTTCAGTATTCTAAGTGAGAATTGATAGTATTCTCATGAAAGAAAAATAATTGATCCGGAGATCCGATTTTAGGTTGAAGTCCGAGTTTTTATACATACACTTCTCGAGCCGTTTATTTTTGGCGCGTAGCATTGAGAGGTCGCGGGAAGAGAGAGAGAGAGCAGACGCTAATTACAAAACAACTAAAATGATATATTCAATGATTTATTCTTTGGAATGTGGAGTGGTACTTAGAAGAGTGAAATCTATTTGTGTGGGAGTAAAATCTTGCAGCTATCTGAACAGCAGCCGTCATTGAACAACAACATGATTCGTCGGTCGGTACATCCGGAACAGACACAACAACAACAGACACTACCATGCTGTACCGTGAATAGTTATCCGCCTGAGTGATGATACTGAATGAATTTCCCCGCTCCACGTGATCTCGTGCTGCAAGAATAGCGCCAAATTTCGCTGTTTCAAAAGTTATTGGCGGGTGTTCGTTGTACTTCTGTCCAGTTCTGGTTCAACCAGTATGTCGTAAATGGATGCTTTTAATTATACACTTGGTAGTCTGGCAAACGTTTGGGCAACACTCTTACTGCCATGTGATGATGACGTGTGAATCATGTGTCCGAATACTCCAAAGGCGGCCGGGCTGATGTGCGTCCGACGACATTCGACAACAACAACACATCTGGTAAGATTAAATTCAATTGTTCAATGATGTTCCGTGGTTGTCTTTCATGTTTTATCTTACTCATTGAAGTTCAAAAACAACCAAGTTTAATTAAACCTGTGTGTTTGTTAAGTTGAAAAAAGTAAAACCACCACCAACATGCTCGTTCGTTCCTGACATTTCCACAACAAATTCTGCTCAAAAGAGGACACTGTACAACTATGGCATGTGTCATGGTGTGGCAACTTTACCAAGAAATTCAGAAAAGCAAAATTGTGATCCTTGATAACTATTAATTTCAATAATTGTTTAATATCCAAAAGATTTCATTTGTGTAAAAATTTATATCCGAAATATGGGCAAAAAACGTCAAAATATTAATTTTATATTTGATTTTATTTGTTTGCATTTTATTTTCAGGTAGGCCTATATCAGTGTACTGATTGTGGAACTGATATTGGGGAATTTCGGAAGAACAGCATGAAGAGGCACACTGGACACCCCTGCCCAGGTTGGAGTTGTGACACAAGACATACTGTCGATCCATAATTTTCAAAGAAGTAGCACTGTGCTGGAATTTACTTGAAAAAAAAAACACATTCACAAGGCATGGATCAATCCTTTCAGTGAACCGAGTGATGACGAAATATTATTGGATGCCTAGATGAAAGATTTTTTATAAAATCGTGACATGGTTATGTCACTGAACATGCTAAAGTGTGCTAACTATTCACAATTTAAAGAAATTGATAGTCTTCCCAGATCACGAGAGAGTTTGCTCCTATTCAGCATTGGAGTTTCATCTATCTAATTAATTGCCAGGGCCAGACAGTGCAATAAATTTCGAAAAGCTCCACACCTCTAAGTACATGTATTTACATACCGTCTCTTGTTTAGGACTCTGGATAACAGGTAGGAAAATATACAATACCATGCTGAGTCGATTATGCCACTCAAGTTTATAATAGTGATATTTCAACCTTTAACATGTTTAAAATACCAAATTAAATATAATTCATATCACCTTGTCTTGTTCTTCATATTCAAAACCTAACAGATTAACTTGTGTTTGTGATTATATGTGAGCTATCGGAGGAGCTGTGCCAGTGCATGACCCCCAATATCTTCTTTCTATTCGTCCTCGTAAGCCAGGCACCCAGGACTCGTGAGAGATGTTATTATACTTGGTTGGGTTACAAACTTAAATATTTTCACATTTTTGTGATTTTCGGATGTCAATCACATATGTACATGCAATATTGCAGCAACATGCTTGACTGGAATGCTGCTGCAATTTTAGCTTGTGGCGACTTGTTGCAGCAATATTGCCGCAACAATTCTGGCGATAGTGCAGCAACCTAATTTGCATATGAAAAGTGACATAGTTGCAGCAATGTGTTGCCGCAAATTCTCCTTCTGGCAACTAGTTGCAGCAATATTGCTGCAACACTTCTGGTGCTATTGCAGCAACCTAATTTGCATACGAAAAGATATTGCTGCAATATTGCTGCAACTAGTCACCAGAAGGCTTAATTGTATTTTAATAAGGGCTGTGCAATATGCATAATTCTGTCATTTTTCAGTTTCCGTGTTCCACACGGAGATAACTCCGTGTGACTCCGCGTCATTCGGAGTTTTCTCCGTGTCAATATGCATATTTCAGTAATTTCTCAGTTTCCGTGTTCCTCCGCGTTCCTCCGCGTTCCTCCGTGTCATGCGGAGTTTTCTACACGTAGATTCCGTGTTGAATCGTCCCAATACTCCGCATGATTCCGCGTGGCCAATGCGGAGCCATGCGGAAATCAACTACACGTATTTTACGCGTAACTACGCGTAGATTCCGTGTGTCACGCGGAGATCTGATCTACGGGCTGTTCTCTGTTATATAAGCATGTCTATACCATTTGTATTTTGGAATATCCAAGGGTTACCTAACAAAGTTTCTGATAGGCATAAGTTTGATGATATACTGACTGTTTTGGAAAATTATGATTTCATTGGTCTTGGAGAAACCTGGTTGACAGTTGATGATGTTGTTAGTGAAAAGTTTAATAATGTTTTTCCGGGTTTTTATTCCTTTCATAATGTAAGGGAAGACAACTACTTGTATGACCACTACGGTAGAGGTGGTATGTCATTCTACTATAGAGTAGGGTATCATGGTTCCATTGAACTTGTCAAGAAAACTAGCCATTCAATGTGGATCAGGCTGAATGGGGCTAAACTTAATCTTGCAAAAGATTTATACATATGTATGGTGTACATCCCACCGGATAATTCCCCTTTCTGGCATAAAAATCAGTTTGACCCATATGATTGCCTTGAGCGAGATATTGCCAATTTCTCATCGAAGGGCAATGTCTTACTTGGGGGTGACTTCAATGCACGAATATCCACTCGATCTGACCAGATCGATGACTTGGACTCCTCCAGGCATTCACCATTACCGAATTTTCATTCCAATACCAGTAATTCAATACCTGAATTGCGTAATAATTTTGACAGAAGAATTAACTCGTTCGGGTTATCTTTATTACAGTTATGCAAAAGTTCCAATATTCGTATACTGAATGGTCGATGCCTAGGAGATAGCTTTGGATATTTTACCTGTTACCATTACAATGGATCAAGTACAGTGGACTATATCATTATATCACCTTCTATGTATGAATCGGTCATGTCTTTTCAGGTTAAGCCTCTTACATATCTCTCGGATCACTGTCCTATCAGCATGAGACTGAGAAGCTCATTCAACTCAAAATCCTCCTCTAAAACAGCTAAACCTGTGGAAATCAATAAGCACAATGCTTACAAATTCTTATGGTCATCAGACTCTCCATCTTGTTTTTTAGATGCACTTCACACAAGGCAAGGAAAAATTCTATCTAACAACTTCATTATGCATCCATACACAATGTCGGCTGATGGTGCTAATCTAGCAGCTACTGATTTCCATAACATTTTAACTACTGCTTCTGTTCAGTCCCTCAAATTGATACGTACTACCCCTCGCAAAAAGAAACGAAAGAAGCGCTGGTTTGATGCTGACTGTAACACATTAAACGCCTCCATGTTTAAATCTCTCGATAAATGTAAAGCACACCCGTTCAATAAGTCTTATCTTTCGGAATACTATAAATGTAAAAAGGCCTATAAACGCCTTTTGAAATATAAGGAAAAAATACATATGACTAAACTTTTAGATCAGTTAACTAGCTTATCTGAAAATAATCCTGCAGAGTACTGGAAACTCATTAGACTCATAACAGAAGATGCCTCAAATGATGAACCTGACAACATTAATCTTAAGACCTGGACTGACCATTTTACCGACCTAAACACTGATAGCTCTCAAAACACTACCTTTCATCAGTCAGTTGAAACCCAACTAGAAAACATTTTGTCAAGTCCTATGGATATAAATGAAGACCTAAATTATCCAATTACTGCTGCTGAACTAAGAGCTACAGTAAATAAACAGCCACTGGCCCTGATAATATACTCAATGAGATGATTCGCTGCTCGGCTCCTTCTCTAATAGATCACTATCTCAAATTATTCAATCTAATCCTTGACACTGGCACATTCCCTAAAACCTGGACTACTTCATATCTTACACCCCTATATAAAAAGGGGAATAAACTAGACCCTGGAAACTACAGAGGTCTTGCTTTGGGCAGCTGCCTGGGCAAAGTCTTTCTGTCAATCCTCAATCGCAGAATTACAGCTTATCTGGAGAGTAATGATATGATTGATGATACACAGTGTGGATTCCGGAAGGACCACAGAACATCTGACAATGTGTTTATATTACGAACACTCATTAACAAATTTAAAACTCAGCACAAGAAGCTCTTCGTTTGCTTTGTGGATTTTTCTAAAGCCTTTGATAATGTCTGGAGAAATGGCTTACTTTATAAACTTTTACAACATAACATAAACATAACATAAATGGAAAAATCTTCAATGTCTTAAAGAGTATGTATGAGCGTACCTTCTATAATATTAAAACTTCATCTGGTGTTTCTTCACCTATTTCTTCTGAAAAGGGTGTTAAGCAGGGATGCGTCTGTAGCCCTATG
>JAVTVY010038290.1:0-17364 GCA_036873755.1 Hanleya hanleyi | reverse complement strand
GATATAATTAGCGGTAACGAAAGTGAAACTAAAAGTCGGGAATTCCCCACAAGGTCTGCTCTGTGATAACGGGTGGAGCTATCGTTCCTAAACTGTACAATGGTGTGAGTTGTCTTTGACTGGATAGTGCAGATGGCGCTGCGGGAAAGTGTGAGATTTCATACGGGCAACTAGACGTTACATGTACGTGGCCTGATGTGTATAAAAGACGGAGATCAGGCATGAAAATCACTTCGGAACTGAACTGCAACCAGGTAACAACTCTTCTCTATTGGGCTATAGACTAAAGTCTATGGGACAGGTTAAAGTGGTACCTACAGGGAACATTGTGTACTTTAACAACGGAGACGGGCGTATAATCGGTGGACGGTGCCGGTATGGAAAAGAGGGAACATAGAAGTCCAGTGCCTAGTATCAGTGAAGGGTATTGAGCAGCAGTGTGGTCGGCGAATGCTGGGCTGCGTTCGGGCGACTGGTAATATTCCCAGGGTTATGGAATTGGGCTGCTGATACATGGATGCACTATACTGTACTGGAGTTACCTACTACGATCCAGCTATACCTACCTGATTGGAGCTCGAAGGAAGAAGTCACTCTCACAAGCCAGCTTATGTGTTTGGAGGCCCTGAAGTGTTGACGGCGGAGAGGCATAACGCTGTCTGAGAGCGTTCTCGCCGTGAAACGGGTGACAGAAAACTGGTACCAACCTGTGAGGGGAAGCATGGCAATTTGATGTGATCTGAGACGTTGAAGGAAGTCTATCGGAAGAAGGTCTGTTTTATCGGTCGTCGTGAGTACCTCAGTCTGGGCCGTTTACGGTGCCTACGAGCATGCCACCGAAGCAGCATCTCAAAACTGTTACAGACAGATTCGCTGCCAGAGACGTTATATTAGACCACATCATCTAGCCGGATACATCCTGAGGAGAGGATCCTCGCAAGCCAGACTACGCCTGGATAGAAGTCAGCCGAGATCACGAAGGGAAGACGAACCGACCTGTAGAAGGGAATAGGTACCTACAAGATCAACAGACGTATCCACGGCGGGAAGACGAGTCTATCTCTAGGAAAATACGTACCTGCGAGGGGAAGACGGGCATATCCACGGTGAGAAGACAGGACACATTCAGGGGACTTTCTGGGGGAAGATATACTTACCTTGGAGGGAAGACGACACGGAAGCATCCTCGCAAGACAGATTACAACTGTGGAAGAACGGACATATCCACGGTGGGAAGACGAACCTCCCTGTAGAGGGGATTTCTCACAAGTAGAAGCAGACGTATCGACGGTGGGAAGACGGAGCAGTCTCTGGGACCATACGTACCTGTAATCTCTGGGACCATACGTACCTGTAAGGGGAAGACGGTCATATCCACGGTGGGAAGCCACGACGTTTTCTGGGGACGATATACCTACCTTACAGAGAAGAGAGTCGATATATCCATAGCCTCGCTCCAAAAGCCGGGAGAAGGAAGGACGTCGAGCCGCTATCCTTGGCCACGCTCCAACGACATTCCATACCAACAGAGGGGCCAGCAGCCAGGCCGCCCCTACGATCACCTACCGTGTGGAAAGGGCCAGCAACCAGGCCGCCCTTTACTCGGTGCGCGTATATAATAAACTGTACATATTTACATCTTTAACCACGATCATCCTGTACATTTAACTGAATATTATTGCACATTAATTGACTCTATATCAGCCTTGGTTGTCTCTACACTCTCCTACTTTCTCGATCCAGACAAGGTGACAGGTCGAAGTGAATCTCTAGTTGGCAAGGACTAGTGCCGGCAGGGACCGTGGCCTGACAGCTTGTACGCTATCATTTAACGAGACTAAGCTCAGGTGCGTCCCGTTCACTGACCGGCCCGGCACACGTTACAGTACTTAAGAGAAACATCGCGTCGTGATAACTGTTTGCAAGAGCCTTACATCTTAAGAGATGGACTCCTTTAGTAATATGGATGTTATACTCTAATAGCGTATAGGTGTATACCCGGTGCATGTTATACAGTGTTGCATTTTTTCCATGGATTATATAGCAAATATAATCAGTTTGTAAGAGCCTTGGTTCTTAAAGACAAGAATTGCCATGATAATATGATTCATGTTATAATATCAACGTATAGTCATGAGCTACCTTGTATTATGTTTATTTATAACATGAGCTAGTACAAGCTAGTACAAATGTTAACGCAGCCGTCCCCACACGGACAAAGGAAGTCTCCGTCTGGGGAAGGACAGAAGCGTCTGGTGAAGGACAGATGCAGACGAAGCTTGATGCATACAAAGCATGACTCGTGTGTTCTAAATATGTGGGTCAGATTGTAGTGTTGTTAAACAGCAACCTCCCCACAGTACATGCTCCGTTTCACAGGCTCAATCCACTTATATCCTTGCCCACAATAGCAGAAGATGACAGTTACGACGTTACTATGACGTATAGGGGAATTACAAGCGTCTGGTCCGTCATTCATTGTTCAGCCATCGCCCATAGGGAGTAGTCCATAGTTTCGGATTATTGGTCCCCCCCTCAAAAATTTTAATACAGCAGAGCGTCCGGGTCTGACCACATGACAATTATCCTTCCCTTTTTGGTAACCAGTATTTATAGTACCAAGCTTCTAGGTACTACCATTCCTTCAAAATGACATATGCGGATGGGTGGTTCGGTTGAGCTATATGGCGAGTCGGGCCACGAAGTCAACCTTCGTCAGCCTCAGTTTCGTACGTTTTTCAGGTGTTTAAAAATAGGGTTATGTTACATATGGAATATGTGACAAAAAACGGCCAGGTCGACCCCATATTTTGAATAGCTTTTTTATCTCGCCTAGAGACGGGGAACACTGAGACGAAATCTTATTGAAATCCATTGTCAAGATTTTTCCAGGAAATGAACGAAATATGGCGTATTTTGGGTCATTTTAATAGATTTCTCAGAAAATATGGAGTACGTTCCGAGGGAAGAAAATTTATCCCGGGTTGAATTTGCATAACTGGCTTGTATGTTGTATTAATGGTATGAGCATTACCATGAAGAAAATATATACTTTTATATGGGTTTTCTGGATGGTTTGGCATCTCGGAAAGACAGAAGGGCTATACCAAGGGTCTATTTCCAGCAACGAGGGGTCTACTGTGGACTGCACCCATAAAAGAATCTCCGCCTCCATAATCCAAAGACCTTTCGGCATATAACCAGAAGTCCATCAATGAACTTCTGATATAACCTATTTGGTGCTATAAAGCATCAGCACCAAATAACGAAACAAAACAACAAAAATCATGGTGTACAAAACATAGGCTTGAAGCGGTTGTAACGGCCAACATGTACTCTAATCCGTTTTCGTTTATTGGATATTGTTCTCGAGTGCTAGTTTTAGGGCTTGCCTCTGATGTTGTGGCGAGTATAAAGCACGTTGCCTTGTAAAAGCGGGAAATCGACAGAAAATCTCAGATTTTCTACTGTCTACTGTTTATATTTGTAGTTGTTACAGATCGTTTTTAAGCAGTTCGCTGTTATAATTTAATCTGCATAAGTCGATAAAGCATGCATAAAAAGTAATAAGTAATGTCGTATGTGCGACAACAACAACGCATGTTATTTGACACAGTTTTGCGCACGTAATGATTATCGATACAACCGCTCAAATACAGCCATGTATGAACGTTCCGCTGCTAGGGGCGCTGTTATGAGTCTAGGGCTATCCGAATAGCGGTCTGGCCTATCTGAATAGCGGTCTACCTTGCCAGATCCGATAATACAAATGCTTCGAACTTGTAAATAGGACTGTTCAGATGGTATATCACGAGCTAGAAGATGGCGTCTTCAGATCCCATATCGGTCGCCAGGGGGCGTTACTATGAATGACCGTTTACATGTCGGTCTGAATAGCGGTCTGTCCTATCTGAATAGCGGTCTAGATCGCCAGAGACAATAATATAAATACTTCGAACTTATAAATAGGTATAATGAGAGAGTATTTCATTGGCTACAAGTTGGAGTCTTCAGTCCCTACATCGGACGATAGAGGGCGCTACTACGAATGACCGTTTACATGCCGGTCTGAATAGCGGTCTGACATATCTGAATAGCGGCCTAGATCGCCAGAGACAATAATATATAAACTTCGAACTTATAAATAGGTGTAATGAGACAGTATTTCATGGGGTACAAGTTGGAGTCATCAGTCCCTACATCGGACGCTAGGGGGCGCTACTACGAATGACCGTTTACATGCCGGTCTGAATAGCGGTCTGACATATCTGAATAGCGGTCTAGATCGTCAGAGACAATAATATATACACTTCGAACTTATAAATAGATATAACGAGAGAGTATTTCATGGGCTACAAGTTGGAATGATCAGTCCCTACATCGAACGCTAATGGGCGATACTACGAATGACCGTTTACATGCCGGTCTGAATAACGGTCTGACCTATCTGAATAGCGGTCTGGCCTATCTAATAGCGGTCTAGCTTGTCAGAGCCGAAAATATAAATGCTTGGAACTTAAAAATAGGCATGTCGAGAGAGCATGCCATCGGCTAAAAGGTGGAGTCTTCAGTTCCTTTATCGGGCGCCTTTGGGCGCTACTATGAATGACCGTTTACATGTCGGTCTGAATAGCGATCTGTCCAATCTGAATAGCGGTCTAGATCGCCAGAGACAATAATATAAACACTTCGAACTTATAAATAGGTATAATGATAGAGCATTTCATGGGCTACAAGTTGAAGTCTTCAGTCCCTACATCGGACGCTAGGGGGCGCTAATACGAATGACCGTTTACATGCCGGTCTGAATAGCGGTCTGGCATATCTGAATAGCGGTCTAGATCGCCAGGGACAATAGTATATACACTTCGAACTTATAAATATGTATAGTGAGAGAGTATTTCATGGGCTACAAGTTGGAGTCATCAGTCCCTACATCGGACGCTAGGGGGCGCTACTACGAATGACCGTTTACATGCCGTTCTGAATAGCGGGCTGACCTATCTGAGTAGTGGTCTGGCCTATCTGAATAGCGGTCTAGCTTGTCGGAGCCGAACATATAAATGCTTGGAACTTAAAAATAGGCATGTCGAGAGAGTATGCCATCGGCTAAAAGGTGGAGTTTTCAGTTCCTGCATATAAAGCTGCGCATCAGAAGACCCCTCGGCTCTGGACTCCAGCCATTCATAATGTATTCAATTTGAACCAAGATGTCAGGGACACCAAGCAGTCGAGCACTTGAACAGTATCAGAGATAGAGATCATTAATGATTTGGCTTAAATTAAATATAGCCGCCCATCCATTATTCCCGCCACTCAGAGGAACTGATGTGGTTATTCATTGCAGTCTCTTGCTACATCAATTCTGAATACCAAGTTTCGTACATAACACTGAAATGTTATCAGAGATATACATCATTAAAGATGTTGCATAAATTAAAGACGGCCACCAAGGTTTCCGCCCAATCAGAGAAACCAGAACTGTCATTCATCGTAAGTCTCTTGATGCATCCATGATCTATACCAAAGGCGATGGTACGATAAGGCGGGATTTTGGCCTATACGTGGTGCGGTTGAAATCGAAAAGAGTAAATGACATAAAAATACTTGCGTTTTAATGTAACGGCAAGAGAAAATATAAGTACACAATATGTGAAAGTTTTTGTCCGATTGCGTTATGATTATAGTTATGACATGAAATTGAAATCCACAGCTTGTGCTATTTCCATTAAGGTGCAGAACTGGTTATTATTGTCTCGCATGCTATTTAGCAAATCTGCTACTTCGCAAATAATTTCTAAAATCAGTGATATTTAGAAAGGGGTGTGCTACTTTGAAGATAATTTCTAGGATTACTGCTAGTTAGCACTTTGACTTGCCCGTTCCCAAAGAATATATATTGTATAATTAGCACAAATGCTAAATATTGAATATTTTTTTCTAAATTGCGGCCAGAAGAAATATTCAATATTTATGATAACTCGCAAACGCAAATTGTCGGACTGCCTCTCCCGAAAGAAAACATATTGTATAATTAGCACAAATGCTAAATATTTAATATTCTTCTAAATTGCAGCCACGATAAATATTGAATATTTCTTCTAAATCGCAGCTCCAAATTGTCCGACTGCCTCTCCTTAAAGAAAATATATTGTATAACTATCACAAATGCTACATATTTTCAAACATAAGGATGTTTAAGACAGTCCCAGGTACACCTTCTTTACTGGTCTGTGCAACTCCTCTGACAATAACAGGGATTATTCTATCGTTCTTCCTGGTTAAACAACGCGCATGCGCTGGTATATAAGGATTTTAAAGACAGTCGCAAGTACATTTTCATTTGTGGTCTGTGCAACTCCACTTAGACAATAACAGATTATTCTATCGTTCTTTTTGGTTAAACAACGCGCAAGTGCTGGTGTATACGATGTTTAAGACAGTCCCAAGTAAAGCTTGATTGGTGCCAGTCAGGACGGGCGATAAAAAGGCAACCTCACTGATGCAGACAGCTGACATGTATTCTGACTTACTGGCATCACAAACCAATCATTCAACGACACTGTATGTTGGCATGCACCCAATGACCGAAGGTGTTTCGGAGACAATCGGCCCCTTTCAATGTAATTTCGAAAGAAACAAAACGCCCAAAACAACATCTTCCTTTGGTACTTCATGGCAACAATCAAATTATATTCTAATTAGATGATATTATAAAGGTGCTAAATATTGAATATATTGTCCTTTCTCCAACACGGTGTTACAGATATTTTAATGCGAATCTCTTATAATTAGAGTAGATTACCAAAGTGCTAAATATTGAATATATTGCCTTTCCCAGACGCCAGCTACATATTTAAGTGCGAATCTTTTCTAATTAGATGATATTATAAAGGGCATAAATGTTGAATATATTGTCTTTCTCGGAAGCTTGCTAGATATTCAACTGCGAATCTCTTCTAATTAGATGATATTATCAAAGTGCTAAATATTCAATATATTGTCTGTTCTCAGACGTCAGCTACATCTTTAGGTTCGAATCTATTCTAATTGGATAATATTATAAAGGTGCTAAATACTGAATATATTGTCCTTTCTCCGACACGGTGAAATGCGAATATTTTAATGCGAATATATTCTAATTAGATTAGGTTATAAAAGTGCTAAATATTGAATATAGATGCTATTAAAGTAATCCACTGTTCTGCCTACTGCGCAGTTTAGCAAAAATATCTGCACAATATTGCCAAGTATGCTATTTAGCACCATGTTAAAGCATAGGAAATTTGAAAAATATCTTTAAACGAGAGATCCTGAAGGATCTTGGCGCCCACCATTGTCCGATAATTGTAAGCTAATGACAAGAGGATCTTTTTGTCCATTGTTACTAAGACGATTGAGTTGTAATTTTGTTTACAGAATCTCGAATCTGAGCGAAAAAGATCGAAAAAGGGACACTGGAAAACACCAAGATATAATCTTTCTAAGTTTCAGAAGTTTCAAGATTTATAGAAACTGAACTTATGTCGGTTGTTATAGTACAAGAGAAATGAGCAAAGTCAACCTGTAAGTGAATGTACATGTACGGAGGATCCTTCGTCTTCGTTTTGTAGTATTTTTATTTTATTTATTTTTTTGCACGTGTCATCATTTGGTACTGGAAGCGAAGAAAAATCTCTTTGACACTTTGGCATACTTAAGATTTTATAATTTGGAACGAATGCTAATTCTGTTCTGTTTACTGGACTAGTTTGAGATATCTCTTTTAAGATACCATGCTCGAAAATAGTAAGATGGTACAATACTGAATACTGAAGGCATCCGGTCCGCGCAGTAATGTTGAAACTTCGAATTTGAACCTGTCTGAATCTTGATTATTTCCCATGGATCGAAACATGCAGTAGTTTACAGTTGTCGAGTTCTGACATTGTGTCACAAGAGTGAGGTCCCTCATGTAGCTGACCCGCCGGCAGACGAAAGGGTGGGGCAGTTCACTTGCAACTGCATGGACAAAATACATTTTAATTCCGAATTATTTGAACTCCTTGATATGGAAGGTGAAGATATGGATATTCTCTATAGTCAATATATAGAATATGCCCCACCGTTTGATCCACCGACTCTTGTGATGCAAGGTCACAACTCGGGAATACCGTATTAATTGGATTTTGGAATCGGACCGATAAAGCTATCTTGCACAACTAGGCCCCATCTGGGACCTGTGTACCAAATTTCAGAAAGATCCATGAAATATTTTCTGAGAATTCAAGATAACAGTGTTTCAAGGGGAATTCAAGATGGCCACCTGGCAACCATATTGGATTTCCGAATCTGACCAAAAAAGGTATCTTGCACAACTGGGCCACAAGGGGAATCTGTGTACCAAATTTGAGGAAGATCCATGCAGTACTTCTTGAGAAATCACGATAACAAAGTTTCATTGGGAAATCAAAGATGGGCGCCTGGTGGCCATATCGGATTTTCGAATCGGACCAGAAAAGGTATCTTGCACAACTAGGCGACAAGGGGAACCTGTGTACCAAATTTGATAAAGATCTATGCAGTAGTTCCTGAGAAATCGCAATAACAAAGTTTCATGGGGAAATCCAAGATGGCTGCCTGATGGACATATTGGATTTAGGAATCGGACCAGAAAGGTATGCTGCACAACTGGACCACAAGGGCAACCTGTGTACCAAATTTAAGAAAGATCCATGCAGTAGTTCCTGAGAAATTGCGGTAACAATGTTTCATGGGAAAATCCAAGATGGCTGCCTGGTGGCCATATTGGATTTTCGAATCGGACGAGAAAAGGTTTCTTGCACAACTAGACCCCGATGGAAACCTGTGTACCAAATTTGAAAAAGATCCATGCAGTAGTTCCTGAGAAATCGCGGTAACAAGCTTTTATGGGGAAATCCAAGATGGCTGCCTGGTGGCCATATTGGATTTTCGAATCGGACCAGAAAAGGTTTCTTGCACAACTAGACCCCGAGGGGAACCTGTGTACCAAATTTGAAAACGATCCATGCAGTAGTTCCAGATAAATCGCGGTAACAAGGTTTCATGGGGAAATCCAAGATGGCTGCCTGGTGGCCATATTGGATTTTCGAATCGGACGAGAAAGGGTATCCTGCTCAACTAGACCCCATGTGGCACCTGTGTACCAAATTTGAAAAAGATCCATGCAGTAGTTCCTAAGAAATCGCGGTAACAAGGTTTCATGGGGAAATCCAAGATGGCTGCCTGGTGGCCATATTGGATTTTCGAATCGGACCAGAAAAGGTTTCTTGCACAACTAGACCCCGAGGGGAACCTGTGTACCAAATTTGAAAAAGATCCATGCAGTAGTTCCTGAGAAATCGCGGTAACAAGTTTTCATGGGGAAATCCAAGATGGCTGCCTGGTGGCCATATTGGATTTTCGAATCGGACCGGAAAAGGTTTCTTGCACAACTAGACCCCAAGGGGAACCTGGGTACCAAATTTGAAAAAGATCCATGCAGTAGTTCCTGAGAAATCGCGGTAACAAGGTTTCATGGGGAAATCCAAGATGGCTGCCTGGTGTCCATATTGGATTTTCGAATCGGACCAGAAAAGGTTTCTTGCACAACTAGACCCCAAGGGGAACCTGTGTACCAAATTTGGAAAAGATCCATGCAGTAGTTCCGGAGAAATCGCGGTAACAAGGTTTCATGGGGAAATCCAAGATGGCTGCCTGGTGGCCATATTGGATTTTCGAATCGGACCAAAAAAGGTTTCTTGCACAACTAGACCCCAAGGGGAACCTGTGTACCAAATTTGAAAAAGATCCATGCAGTAGTTCCTGAGAAATCGCGGTAACAAGAATTGTTTACGGACGGACGACGGACTGACGGACGACGGACTGACGGACTGACGGACGACGGACCACGGACAAAAAGTGATTTGAACAGCCCACCATCTGATGAAAATCTGAAAGCCAATCCTGCACCTAACTCGCTATTTCGTGATAAAAGGGTCTAAGGTATTTAGACGCGAAGGACCCCTTAGACCAAAACGCCATTTAACCTGGTGTTGTGCGGTAACATTATATCCCCACCGCTGGAAAATCTGTTTGGTCCAAGGAGTCCTTCACACTAAAAATGAAAAGTTATGAATCATAACATTTGAAGTCTTCGTAAGAAGTTAAAAGTGACAAAATACAGTTGTTCGTATTGCAAACGTTTTACAGTATACAGAGAAGTTCGCAAACTCTATTTACTGAAGGGTTCGTCTTTGCATAAACTGTACCAGAAGTGCTCGTTCGACTCTGAAGTTGCCTCCAAAGATTTGACACAAGATTGAAGCTTCTTCACAATAAACTCGCATTTATTCGTTGGTAGACATCACATAGTACAGCAGTCCAAATGGTATACAAACATTTCACTTCTAACAATGAACACGATGCGTTCAAAGGAGACAGGGTCTTCTAGTCTAAAGAAATGCTATCTCCATTCAGTTTATATGCATATACAACTCAATACGTCATTTAATCACGAGAAAGGTACGGCGCATCACGTTGGGCACACCGGTTCTCGTCAGATCACCGAAGTTAAGCAGCGTTGAGCTCGGTCAATACTTGGATGGGTGATCGGGTGCTGTACTGACTGGGCTGATCAGTGTCCAAAATAATAGGAACTGTGGACACTCTCGTGTTCTGGCACATGTAGGCACCGCCGTGATATGACTGAAACAATGTTGAAAACGACGTTAAATCCTACTCACTCACTTAATCACGAGAAACCAATCGAGAGGGAATCATGTCCGTTTCAGAAAGGCTCCCATGGTCAAACACAGTTCACCATTTCCATTTGACAAATCGAATCCGTATACATCAGCTATATTCATTTCAGAGCAAACCCTGCACATGTAGATAAAGTTAATTCAAGTGCAAGTTTCCATTTATACAGGATGCAGGAAACCTGACCCTAATTCAACCTCTGGTTAACATCTCTGAGGTTAATCGGGACTCCTCTCTGCAACGCGTACATGCACATATTAAAATGACAAATTAGCCAAACACGAGATATATATATGATTTTCTATATAATAACCTGATCAAAATATAAATGAGCCTAAAACCTTCATTATCTCATTCGATATTTTACATACCTCAGTTACCACAAGTTAATTGTTAGTTCTCCCAACAACAATTAACTCATATACTATCAATCAATATATAGCAAATATCATATGGTATCATGCAGGAAAAAGGACTTATAATAGAACGGTTACAACTTAAAAATCAAAAATAGATATATCAGATACCAAAGAATAAAAATGAAAAGATCAATTGACATGTTCCAAATGTTATATTAGCAAGACAAACAAAAGCAAAATTATCAAATCATGAATTAATACTAGGTTAAAATAAGCCATTAAAAAGATGGTCAGGGAAATATGAAACCAAATAAATGCTTTTAAGGCGTGCACTCCTCTAACATTCATTTGAAATTGCACATAACTTCCCTACCGGAAGTTAGATGGTCATCTCGGCCAAAACAACATCTAACTAATTTAGACAAAACCAGTAGTAATTCAGGACTGAGAAAATTCAAACCCACAAGTTGATTGAACTTGGGGTACATCTTGTAATACAACATCATCATTAGCGGGTGATGGTACAGAAGTGGAGCGCTCTAGAGACTTGGACAAACAATGCTCAAAACAACAAAAACATAAGTTGAAACGTTTCATAATCCGGACAATAATAAAAACAAGTATGCATATTAAAAAGAAAGAAACACTTAAGTACATCAGAATGTCTCGAAAAGTGACAGAAATAGCCGCACTATTTTCAACCATTCGTAAAGGTTGTAGGGGAACATACTTCACTTTACGGAGATCATGCCAGGGTGTTGAGTTCAGGTAGGACAAAATGTTAGACTCATTTAAAACTGTAGGAATGTTAAAGGATGGTAAGGCAATACCACTGGAAGAGAGCGATACAGTACGAGTCATAACCTGGACCTGGCTTAGCCTCCAACCTAGTCCGCTAAAAGTACAATTATTTGGACTCAATAAATATAGTCCTGCGAACAGCTTATGGGTTGACGTGGATGCACCATCACAATGTTCAGAGACATCTCCAAAAGTCTGCAAGACAAATTCACCTGGAGCGAGCTCAAATATTTTGCTGGTTGTATCGTTAGTCTGAATCAACTTAACCAAGCACGAATCACTTGGGGTACCGGTCAAGATACTCACAACACAGGGAATATGGTGTGCATCCATCATGGGGTTACCATAGCACACACGAGGTGTCTCACCTGTACAACGGTTAGGGCGAAAATACCACCCTGATCGAGTATTTAATCCAACATGATCAGCAGACAACATAACTTGCAGCAAATGACCAGAATCACGTAAGGGCATAGCCCACGATCGTAGGCCGTATTCAACATACGCACCGTTATCAATTAGAGGAAGCATGGCGATATAATTTAAGGATGTAGAATCATCAGCATCTGTCCAAATAGGATGAACCAAAACATTCTGATAATACCAAAAGTAAGGTTGGATAAGCTGGACTCCCGTAGGCACCATCTGCTGTATCTTACGTAATTCAGATAGCGGGAACAATTCTTCAGTGAGGCGACCTAATTCCATGGAGGCATATTGACGCGTATATCGTGAATGAGCCTCGTCAAAAGTACGCATGGTTAATTCCAAGGCACCAAGGATTTGGTTAAACTTCAATAAAAGATAAAGACGCTACCATTCCTGCTGTTGCGTCACCTTGACGTAATAAATAAAAGAGTTAACATGTTCAGTAATGTTAACAACAGCTGACGCTAGTTGATTAATCCGATCTCGATTTATGGTAATCTCATCAAAAGCCTGGCGTATCCCGGTAGCAAGTTCATTGGAAAAATGGGCAATACCATTAGCAGCAGTTAGCGTAGTTTGAATCAATCGCCGGAGTTGTTCTATATCTTTAGCACTAGCAAAGCCAAACAGGGCGGAACCAATTTCACCTACAAAATCCAATAAACCTCGCCGAACCTGTTAGGTTTTGGAACATACGAATTAGCACGCTCAGTCTGGTCAACTAGGTGATGGAAACGATAAAACCAACTTAAAAGATCGGTATGCGTCACTCGAACGTTAGAGAGAGATTTGTTAACCACACGATGAAGTTCTTGCACACGTGCATAAAAATCAGCGGGAAGTTGTGGTGGAGTAATTGTCACAATAATCGTCCATTCAGCCTTAACTAGGTTAACGGGCGTTTGCCCGGTAACAAGAACACCATTCTGCAAAGGTGTAATCACAGTCCGAACCAAGGGAACTTGTAGCATAAATAACAGTGCTGTCAGAAACATGATTAGACCTACATCCACTGATACCGGAAAGTATAAGTGCGACGTTGTTTACGATGGAAAACTGGAGAGGGCAATGTTTGTTGTCTACGCTTGCGTAAATAATAGCCATGAGGGGAGGTGTCCATGTCATTATGATCAGACTCATTACCCTCAGCAATTGGCTCCCCTAATATATCAGCTTCCGTCGTATCATCCACACTCTCCCTATCCATTTCAACGTCAGTCGGCTCTGTCAACTCAGGCAGCTGATTGACAGGCGCATGGTTAGATTGTATTGGAGAGGGGGCGGAGACTGGCAACTGTCTATTTGCTCACGAGGCAAAGGGATAGCTATATGTAACTGATTTTCGGCTCGTTTTAAACTTTGATGCGTACCCAATTCTGGATTGCGTTTAGGGCGTGGCCGGACAGAATCCCATACAATTTGAGGATCAACTACACGAAGTTTGGAAATGTTGACAACTCGAGTTTTACCCGAACGTTGATGGCGGATATGTGCCACAGGACCGTTAACCTTAAAGATTTCGTACTGTGGGTCACAATGAGCAGTAAGCTTAATTCGTTCATCAGCCTTAACAACAACGGAATCTCCCACTTCAAACTTTCCTTCACGAGCACGACGATTAACTTGCTCGCGATGATACATACGAGACTTCACAGTCTCAGCACGTGCTCTGTGAAGAGCATTACTCAAATGATTAAGTCGATCACCTAAATCTTGCGATGCGTCTACCGGTAAAGATAACGGTACACGTGCTCGTCGTCCGTATGTAAGATAGAACGGTGTGTACGACGTTGTAGCGTGGCGTGTATTTCGATAGGCCATCAAAGCGGAACTAAGTTCACTCTCCCAATGTCGTGATTGATTATTGACTAATTTCTGGAGAATGTTCTTAAGAGTTTTATTAAAGCGTTCAGTTCGACCATTTGTCTGGGGGTGATAGGGCGTTGTCCGTCTATGATCAATGCCCAAGTCACGGAACTTCTCTCTGAGTTCATTAGCATTGAATTCCTTACCCAAATCGGTGATAACAATTTCTGGAATTCCATGCCGAGAGCAATATTCTTCAATAAACTTGCTTTCAACATTTTCAGCTGACTTCGCTCGAATAGGATAAGCTTCTGCCCAGGCAGAATAGTGATCCACTATCGTAAGGATGTATACATTTCCCTTCGCTGATCGAACTAATGGACCGATCAGATCCATACCAATAATCTGTCCCGGATAGTTGGGCATAGGCATTTCCGTATACTTCGGTCGAGAGCGTACTCGTCGGTTAACCTGACAGGTGGAACAAGTATCTAAGACTTCAGTAATATCTTTTCTCATACCTTGCCAAACAAAAGCATCTCTAATCAAACTTATAGTCTTATGGAGACCTTGGTGACCAGCGCGAACATGGGCTTGGTTTATGACCTGATTTCGAAATATTGACGGTAAAATGACTCGAGGATAATCAGCATCCAGGGCGGAAGGACATCTGGTGGAATAAAGAATCCCATTGTGCACCATATGCTCATCCGAAGGAAGAGTAAAAAAATTATCAAACTCTTTCCTTTGCTGGGCATGAAGATCGTCCAAATCAATACCATATACCGATAGCGGTATGTAAGGTAATACACCTTCAGGTACTTCTGGGATGACGTAATCGTCGGTATCAAATGTAGCAATGTCTGGTTGCCTACGAATTCTAGAAAGCATGTCGGCTCGAATATTTTTGCTCCCTTTGATGTATTCGATTGTACAACCGTACTCAGCTATCAAAACTGCCCAGCGTTGAACTTTGGTATTTCTAACTTCGCTAACGAACAGGCTTTTTAAAGGCTTATGGTCTGTGTAAACCACGAAGTCTGCACCATACAGGTATGGTCTCAACTTCCGTAAAGCATAGATTACTGCGTAGCCCTCTTTCTCGATAACAGGCCAATGCAATTGACTATCTTTCAATGTGGCTGAGACATACTGAATTACTTTATCGACGCCCTGATCATCTTCTTGAACTAGAATTGCCCCTACTGCATAATTCGATGCATCTGTAAACAACTTGTACGGCTTTTGTAAATTTGGATAGGCCAACACTACATCACTGCATAAGATGCACTTGACCTTATCAAAAGCATCTTGTTGAGATTGGCCCCATTTGAACCTCACATGCTTTCGTGTCAATGACACGAGAGGCTCTACAAGGTTTGCGTAACCAGGGATGCATGCTCTATAATATCCTGACATGTCCAACAGAGAACGTATCTCATTGACAGACTCAGGGGCGGGCATATCACGAATAGCTTGGACTTTTTGATCTTGCGGGGAGATACCATGCTGAGAAATATGATACCCTACCAAATCAACAGAATTTGCAGCAAAAACACATTTTTTTTTGTTTCAGAAGTAAGTTGTACTCTAATTACAACACATATAAGGGAAGTGGGAAGAGGTGCCGACATACTGACTGCGTCACATGACTTCACAGAATAGTCTTCTGGTTAACCTATTCTAAGCGCATACCAGAATCTAACGATTCGTGATATGTGTTGTATCTCAGGTACGCTTTTATTGTGCACTGTTCGTAGCGGCAACTTGGATGATATGACCACACGGCCCCTAGCACCGGCATAAGCGGTATTAGATACAAATCTAGAGAGCTATGATGGAAATGCTCTGACAACTCGTATACTGGTAATTGGTGAGCTGTTTCGCTGTGACAACTCGTACATTGGATATTGGTGAGCTGTATCGTCGTCAGATGTAAATAATGGCATTTAACACAAAAGACTAGTCTGTAAGGCCCGATGTCGACCCAGCATCAACTTCCCACAAATGCCAACATATATCAAAGACCAGAAGGTCTGTACAGGGGGCGGGCCTCGGGGACGAAACGTCCACCAGCAGAATCTCGGCAGATACAGAAAAATATTACAACACATATAAGGGAAGTGGGAAGAGGTGCCGACATGCTGACTGCGTCACATGACTTCACAGAATAGTCTTCTGGTTAACCTATTCTAAAGCACATACCAGGAATCTAACGATTCGTGATATGTGTTGTATCTCAGGTACGCTTTTATTGTACCTGTTCATGTGGCAACTAGGACAAGCTTTAGATGGTGAGCATGCTCGACTTCGTTGCGTGAATAAATGACAATCAATATCGTCTACGTAGACAAAAATAAACTTACCTACATAATCATGAAAGATGTCATGCATGGCTGTTTGGAAAATAGCACCCGAATTACAGAATCCAAATGGCATAGAAACCCATTCATATAGACCCTCTGAGCAAATAAATTTCTTCTCTCGGAGAAACTGGAATTTGCCAATACCCGGACTTAAGGTCAAGTGTCGTAAAAATAGAAGCACCTCCCAAAGAGTCAAAAATGTCTGAAATCAAAGGTAATGGATAACTGTCCTTTCGGGTTATCGCATTCAATTTACGAAAATCTATGCAAAATCTGGTAGTGCCATCTTTCTTGGGCACAAGTGTAATGGGTGACGCCCAAGGGGAAGAGGATGGACGAATCACACCTGCTTGCAGCATCTCCTTTACCTGATCCTTTACGATATGCTGTTTCATCAAAGGTATCCTATAGGCACGTTGTCGGATGGGTGGATGATTTCCTGTGGGTATGGTACATTCTACTCTTGGGTGTTTCCCAGCTCCAGGTGTTTTGACCACGCCAAATATCTCGTGAAACTCTTCTATTACATCGTCAATTTCCTTGTATCCTGTTGTCTCACGTATACTTTCGGTGACGTTAATCCCTCCTCGTGATCGGGATAAAATTAGCTGATATACACGTCCAAACCATCTCATTCGACCTAGTGGATAGTCAAGCTGAGCTCGTCCCACATGTAATGCGTCTGAGCCCAAAATGCATTCATAAAACATCTCTGGAACAACAACAACAACAGGTACTGGTGAAGCATTCAAAAATTTTACTTCAGTTTGGCCTGAAATTTTCAGCGGCGTTTCATTTACAGCGTAGATTGCACCTGTCTTCTTCAATGGACCCTTTCCAGA
>JAVTVY010038289.1:0-16207 GCA_036873755.1 Hanleya hanleyi | reverse complement strand
ATGACCCGGCCTGGCTGTGGCATGGATAGGTTATTGATCCGAAAAACTGAAAAAATAGTGAAATTTGTAGAATGTTAGCAGACATTCTCTCCGCAGATGCTTAAAGTTAAGTTTTGCCATCTGAATAATTATATGAAATCATAGGATATGTCCATTCCTAATTGCCAGCCCAGGCAGATTGTTAAAAAAAAACTAGACCAAGATTCTTTGAACTCAAAACATTTTTAATGTTCACACATACATCAATAATTAATGTACATTTTTCAATATTTAAAACATTGATCAACTTAAAAATCCCCAAAAAGTGAAAACTTTTGTGACAAAAATAATGTTATCTGTACAAAGAATTCCAGATTTTACAGTTTTGAGAATTCTCTCTCAAAAATTGCATTTAACACATATCTTTAACAACTGGGTTTTGAAAACAATTTAAAATAAACATTTTCAAGGATGAAGTTTCCTTTACAAAACTGCCAAATGCATAATGCCTCTTAGTCTAACAGTATCTCATGGCTGGTATATACATGCTATAAGGCAAGGATGAGATCAAGGTGTTGAACCAGACAGAGTAGACACGAGGAACCCCAATCCTATATCCATAGATGCCCAGAGAGGAACCCCAATCCTATATCCATAGATGCCCTCTCTGCATGCCCTCTTTTCTGTAAGTATTTACTACATGTGCATTTCTAACCAAACACACTTAAAGCATAAATGCTTATGTTGACAATTTCAACAATAAATCATCCTCTGAATGAGAGGCATCAGTTCAGTATTAAATGGTAGATGGTACCAATTTGCATGGAAATATTACTAAATATTGGTTTAAATAAAAAGAATGAAAATGCCTCCACTCCAGAGGAGTGTTCCGTTTCATGAACATCCAATCAGAACTTGTTGATTGTACTGGATTGCCAGAGCTACAATGAAATGTGGCCAACACCTCATAAATCATTTAGGGTTCTTCTCACAAACATGACCAATAGCAGGTCCAGGATTTTGACAAGCCTGCAAAGTTTCAGGAGCATTCAGATCACTCAAACCTCTATGACTATAGTTGATTATACCAATCTGATTAAAAAGAGATCCACTCTGGCGTAAGTGGATCTGACCCTCTTCCTATCTTGAGTCTGTTCTGCACAAAGACTTGCAGAGATCTCGGTAATTCCTGAATCTCTTAAATAGAGCTCTAGTGTCGATGACATAAATTCAAATTTCAGACCAAAGAATCGGGTCGAGTCAAAAACCTCATAAATTTGCAAACAAATTATATTTCATCCCGTACATAGCTGGTAAATATTTTTGAAGCATGTTTACTATGCCAGCCAAGTTTCAGGAATATCCAATGAAAACTCACTTGTTGATTATACAATATTTAGATGTGACAGTATGATTAAACAGACAAGAGTACTAGTAAAACTTCATGCCTACTTCATTGGTGGAGGCAAGAAAATATTTTCTGCGAAGTAGATACAGCTGACAAATGTAAACAGTAACGGTTTTAAAAACTTTTTAGTATGCATATATGTCGACCTGACAGCAAAGTAGGGAAATATGTTCACCGAAACTATCTTTCATGGAATATTTTCTGCGAAGTAGATACAGCTGACAAATGTAAACAGTAACAGTTTTAAAAACTTTTTAGTATGCATATATGTCGACCTGACAGCAAAGTAGGGAAATATGTTCACCGAAACTATCTTTCATGGAAAACCTTTACTGTGAAAATAGCGAAAGTTTGTTCAACATTAATAGACATTTACAGTATTTATTTACTTTCCACAAATCAAATGAAGTCCAACTTTGCTGCAGTATCACAATCTCATATAGGCTATTGGTCAATGCTCCCCATTCATATATATGCCGCTATAGGATCTTACTTATTTCAACAGAATTTGGAGTTTTCAGTGAGCCCATGTTTAACGGTTTCATTAAGGATAATGAACCCTCCTGCAGACACTTTTACACATCTCTAGAATTTGCCTGTATACATGTAAAAGTATGCCTTATAACTATAGTAATGTACATATTTGTTGAAAGTGCATTTCTTAAGGATTCCAGATATGTAAATGTGTTCACTGTAAATCTGTAGGTTGTGAAGATATTCAAATTTAAAAAAATAATAATCTAAAACAAATGATTTTTTTTTTTCAAATGGCTATTTTCAAAAAAGTATTCAATGTGTTGTAATTTACATCATCATTTCCTGAGAACACAACTCCAACAGAAAATCTGTGTCTCAGTTTTGACAATTTTGATCTAGTTCTCATTCTGGAGACATTTAAATCAACTTCAAAGCTCAAAACTCTTGAGTTGCTTGATTTTGTAAAGAAATATTTCATTAAATGTCAATAGAAGGAGAACTAGACCAAAACTGATAAAACTGGGAGTTGTCTTCTACAGAAAAGTTATGGTAAGTTGAATACTTTATTGAAAATAGCATTTAAAAAATTAAATTTCAAATTAATTTTTTTTAATTCGAATATCTTCACAACCTCCAGGTTTTCCATGAACAAATTTATATATCTTTAATCCTTCAAAAATGAGCTTTCAACAAATATATACATTATCATAGCTATGAGGCATACTTTTGGCTGTACGAAGACAAATTCTAGAGGGTGTGTAAAAGTGTCCTTTAGACAAGTACTCGCTATGTCTACACATTTTGTCTAATCCATTTGTAGTCGGAGAGAGGGTCACCCTCTAGCTCCATTTGTCCAAGGTTTACAACAAAGACCAGTCCATATATCTACCCTGCATCATAGCTTCACACCGTCTAGACAGCAGTGACATCAAAAGATTTAATTCGGCTAAGCCACTCAAAAAGCTCATACCCTCCAGGTCTTCTTCAATCCATGAGGAAGAGAGATCATGATTGGTGCGTGGACATGCGTCTTAATGCAAGATGACAAGATCTTATACAAGAAATACTATTGGGGAGCTTTGATAGGATAATCATTTATTAAGATTGGCATCCTTCATACACACAATTTGATTGGGTTATTTGGCTCTGTGGTCTGCATTCCCTGATGCATATTTAGACAGTTTCATTTCCGTTGTTTTATTGCGCTCGCTGATACAGATACAAGTAACCCAAGTCCTTGGGCGGGTTCACTGACAACGCGACTTTTTCATCATTGAAGATGACCCATTGTCCATTTTTTAGAATATGACACACGTAATGTCCCACCATATTTGAGGTGCCCATGTGACTGATGAAGCCCACCAACTGATATTCTGGAATACAAGGACAGAAAAATTATTATTGTCTATGAACCTCAACTTGACATGCAATTTATATCATACAAGATGTAGAGTACAGCCTTCCAAAACTGACAAACCATATATCCAATATTAATTTCTGCTATCACCATTTCAGATGTATTCTTCCACAAAAACACATGGTGATCAGAACGTTCTGTCAAAAATAATTCTGATCAGGAATAGTTTCATGAGAATATCAATTGAATGTTTTAACTGAGAAATCTTCTTCAAGAACTAGGACAGCATCAGAAAATATTTTCATAAATGCGTTTTGTTTTTTTTGCTTAAAATTCACCCCCAAAAAATGGAAATTAATCTTTTGTTGGGCTATTTCAAACTATCAAAATCTTGAGTCAATCTGACAAAGACATCTACTTACTTCCAGGTCCATCTCGGAATTGAGACTGTTGATTGGCTGCTGCACTATCACTTTCCATTGGCTGACTGATCTCATCTGCATGACTGAATATCCAATCAGCAGCCCTCTCGATATTGTTATCCTGAAAGCAAATCACTATGAAACTTCCACTTGCCAACTTCCTGATGTTCTAACCTCCACTTTTATGTCTTTACTAAAAAATATTCTTTCAAATGCCAACAGTCCAGAAGGCTTGGATTGGCCAAAATATAATGGGAGGGAACCCGAGTTGATAGTACAAGATAGCGAAGAACTGTAATGTAATACTACAAAATATTAAGCTATTATTCCTAACGACTAATAAGAAATATAGTCCTGGAGTCCAACTCAATTATTCACAACTTCATCTGGCTGGAGGGTTAAATGTTAAATATCAGGATCATATATTCACATGGAGTAACCACTTACTGTTTCTTTCAATGCCATTGCTGCTTGATCTCGTGTAAACCCCATGGCTACTATCATGGACACGGCATCTTCATTAGCTACAAAGCCTGCTGAGCTGGGAGCTTTCTTCTGCATGGGTACTGCAAAATCTAAGGTCGAAGAAGAAAAGAAACTTTATCAATATAACGGTTGTCATCAGACAAAAATCATGAATACAGGGATCAGAGCATGTTAATCTTGAGGCAAGCATTTAAACCAAAATTATGAAATTTAGTCCTGATAAGCAGTGTTTTCAATACCTTAATATTTCATTTTGGCATGTTTGTGAAAAGTGCTAGAATGAACTCGATAATCTGAACAGCCATGCTTAAAATAAAAGGAAAACAGAACACCCCTGTCTTTCACTGAAACATAAAGCATTACCATAATGATTTTAAAATAAGTTCAGATTTAAGCTGAAAATTTGGTCAGTCATACTGAATTATTAATATTTAATGGGGGACTTGCACAAGACCAATTCTCCAATGAGATTCTGTGATTACCACTTCCTTTTGATCGATTCTGGCCCAGTCAACCAATCAACTGACAGAAATAGTACTTCTGGTTATCCTATTATGAAAACCTATTACTATTACTCTTGTCATATTATGATGGCCTCCCATCGAACCAATTTTTTAATACAGACAGATGGACGGACAGAAGGACATACCTGGATCACCCATATGTTCCATCACCCAATTCATGGCTGCTTCAATTCCTGTGTTCTTAGTGTGGTACACAGCCTTACGACATCCCTCCACTGCAAATCCCATCTCAGCTAGGTTAGCTACAACACCCTCATCTATCTGGATCTCTTATATGAAACAAACAAAATTGTCAGCTCACAATCTGCACAAATTAAAACACCTTAGAATAACCTTTTCTCAGTGCTTGAGTCCTCATAAATGATAAAGGACAGCCATATGAGAACACTGCATTTTCTGTCATACGGTGAAATTTGACCTACAAATGACCTCAATTTGCCAAAGGTGTCTTGGTATCCACCCCCTACCTTGAAACACAGTGCACACTAAAGTAATTAAGAGTGAATGAGTACAATTTAACGTCGCTTTCAACATTATTTCAGCTATATCGCGACGATCCAACTAAGCACCACCCAGCCAAGTTGCGTTCCTGCTACTTCACAGAAGAAATCTTTGAAGCAGAATGGAACCAGACACCCTGCATCCACCCAATAAAACACTGAGGACAGCACACAAGACACAGACAGGACGCTTACATGGTGCAATAAAGACAGGTGATATTACAGTGCGAGACAAGACACAGACAGGACGCTTACATGATGCAATAAAGACAGGTGATATTACAGTGCGAGACATCACATTTAATCAAGTTCCTGTTGCTTCTCAGCAAAATGCATTGAAGCAACAGGAACCTGTGCCCACTCAACCACCCACCTGAAGTAATTAACTTTGACCACATTTGATCCCCTATATAACCATGAATTGACATTAAAATGACCCCCAATTCCAATAATTACAACATACCTGCGTAAAACTCATTGATAACGAACATCATGAAGGAAATTAAGCTGGGAACAATTTCTACCAATTTTGACCTTATTTGAACCAGAAAGTGACCCTAAAATGACCTTAATGCCCAAAATCTGGGTGGTATTCCCCCCCACCTTTAACCCTACCACCCAAAGAACAAATTTAGCATGGGTACACATTTGTAATAAACAATGTCATCAAAAGTTACATTTTGTGTCTTTGGCTATCAGGGGTAATGGCTGAATCATGTTATCATTGGGAACAAAATAGCTTTCCCATTCAGTTCATCCATTGCATATTAACGGTTGTTTAGGTTTAGGTCCCAACATATTTTAAAGGCCAATCTTATTTATGTTTTTTTTTATATTCAGTTATTTTTATTGTTATTAAATTGTCACTTTAGTATGAACAAGGCGTATATAATTTGTGGTATTTGGCATTCACACACACACTCATGCTCTCAAACACATATACACACATTGATAGCGTGAGATTCTCTGGTGTGAAAAGGTGTGGGACCCTACCCATGTGGTTTCCAGGTGTGAAAAGGAATAGGAACCAAACTTTGTGATATGACTGAAATAGTGCTGAAAGCGATGTTAAATTATAATCACTCGCTCACTCACTCGTGTTATGTTATAAGCAGAATTTATCAGGAGGGGCCACCATTTGCTTTGGGAGGAAGAGAGACACAAAGGTCTTGGGGGGTGGGGGGGAACAACGGGTAGTGGCTGCATCGTATGGGCGCATTATGATGAAACTTTGAATACATGGTTGCCATGGTTACCTGGTTGTGTGTCCTGTTCAGCAGGAAGTTCCTCCTCTCCAGGACGGAGACCGTGACCCCGTAAAGCTGTCAGGTCCAGAGTGTCCGGAATATCCACCGATACATCTAAAATCACAATGAGAAAACATAAGCCTATAGATTATGTATATACATGTATGTGAACCCTCTCCTCTGCCCAAGAATTGAAATTTTCTAACCCAATCCACCGAGACATCATAGTTCTTGCACATATCTGTCTCATAAAATCAGATTAATGCCTACAAAATTCACCAATGGAAGTTATATTTTTAGGTCCCTTGCCTATCAAACTCTAATTTCGTGAACTGATGCTCTGGCATAGTATGACAGTAAGACAAGACTTACTTAAAATTGGTCAGCTATAAAAAGAGAACATTAGCCCGAGGTTAATCACTGACGCCAGCCAGTTTCAAATCAGAAGTGTCAAGACAAAGCAGTTTCATTCCATTATCTAATGTTTTCTTACATGTACCATACTACCTCTCACAATGAAAACTGCATTGTGAATCTCATGCAGCCTTACATGAAGACTGACCTAGTTTTTTTGGAACCCAATCATCGCCTGTGGTAAACTTTTTGAGCTGAATCACCAAATAATCTGGGAATGTAGTCAATCTGGTTGAGCTAAAAAAAATTGAAGAAACAAACTTTTTCTGATGAATGGGGAAAACATTGGAAAATTCAGAGAAGAAGTCAATTGTCTTCAACTCTCACATTGTTCATCAATTATATTATCTTCGGATATGAGTGTTCAGGTGGACTAATACTATCAAACCATTACACAGTCAGTGACCAAAGCATTGACACAATTAGTGAGCACAGTTTATGATCATTCTCCATCCACAAGTGAGTGTCAGTGAATCAAGTTTAATGTCGCTTTCAACAATATTTCAGTCATATCACCATGAACCAACCAGCCAAGTTGCATTCCTGCTGCTTCAAAGAAGCAAATCTTCTAAGCAACATGGAATCAGACACCCTCCATCTACCCTATAAAACACTGAAGACAGAAAACAAGACAGAGACATCCATAAGAGTATGGTGAAAACAATCTGTGACAACCTACATTTGAGCTTTGCACTTTCTTTGAATGGCAGAACTGAAGAAATCGTCGACAACTTGTGTGCCGGAAAAGGCTTCTAGACAGGATGACAGAGCTATCTTGGGTCGAACAATCTCAGAGGGATCTCTGTAAATAATGGATGACGAATATTGATCAAAACATCAACACCGACAAGAAATACCTGTCAATTTGAGGTCAAATTCTGATTAAAGTACATTACATGAATGAAGTTGAATAATTGTTCATGAAATAGTTCATATTAATAGGTTTTATTCCCACTTACTTTTGGTAACAGCTAAACTGATTGGTGTAAATTAAACTGACCAGTGACTGTTACTTCATTTACATACAGCATAACATGGTTAAGGTGAAATTAAAGGACTAGCTGTTTGTGTTAGTGCTGTTTGGCACTCAGGATCTATCTTCTTCTCTGTCTCTTCCATCCATCCTATTATCTACTGTTCTCATAACTAGACTGTCAGTTGTCATCAGTTGTTTTCACAGCTAATCGGATTGAGAATTGATTAAATGCTGCAGTATTCTCACATGAACTGAGATTCAGTGTTTCCACTGACTAACTCATGCCATGACAAAAACATTTGGGTAATATTTGAATTTGCTCCTCTAAATCCGAATGGCTGTCCTAGATTGTAATCTGTGTGACTTCAGACTTCAGAACCATTTGTCATTGACAATCCACATGGTTGTAGTTATTGCCCATGTTGAGATACAGCTCCAAATAACATTCTTACACAGTCTTCTTCACTTTTGCTAATTCCTGCTTTTTGGCCTCATATGCTAAGACTGCATCTGTAAATATACAACAGAAACAATATCCATAGCATCTGTTGTAACAGTTCTGAACTTAACTGAGGGCTGTTTTGTTTAGAAGTTTTTAACTGTATACACTAAATATTATCTGAAATGCCTGCATTAATGGACACACCTCAGTAAATATCAGTCCAGGTACCATCTGGTCCATAACAGAAATCTCTGAGTAACTTCAGTTGTATTTCTCCATATGCTTGTACATGGGTGAATATCTTTTAATCAGTGATAACTGGCACTAATAAAATATTTATTTATATTAGACTTCTAATTAAAGAAATGATCATGCTTACTTTGATGAATATTTCGGCAACTTCAAGTTGGTAATATGCCGGATACCACTAGTAGCTAGGATATAGGAAAGTAGAAATACATTCTGATACAAGGTAAGAGACCGATAGAGGAACAATAATACACCAAAATATCATTAAACATGAAGAGTAGTCTGAGCCTCACCCTTGTTGACAGCGGTCTCCAGAGGTATGGGCAAAGCTAGGATATAGTCGGCTCTCTTTTTGTACTTCACTTTACCAGACTCCCCACACTGGACCCTCTCCTCCATCTCAAACTTAAAACTATCCGTCGGGTTCTCTGTACCTCGGCTATTTCTCTGAAATTATACACCTGAAACATGAACCGTGCAAAGCACTGAGAACCCCTCGGCCTTGGAGGTTATTAAATAGGGCCATGGTTGATGAAGAAAGGTTTGATAGGACTAAGAAAGCAGCCAGCAATTGCTAACAAATTGACAGCTTAACCTAGTGACTCAGAGAATATAGGTCAGTCCGTGATTTGTGTTTGGCGCTCCTATTCATTCTTGGTGGCGACAACAATGAAACAAAGATGGACATATTGTATGTATACATACATGATGACAATACGACAATCAATGTCCAGTTTGACTGAACTCCAAGACAACATATGTGTGCAATGTAAGTTCAGTAAGCCTAGGCTTTATCACTCTTGATTTATGGAAGCTAAAACTAAATGGTGATGAAAGGAACAACTGTGACCCATTGACTCCAAAAAAATAGGTCAATCTCACTTTGTGGTAGACTTCTGCTCTACGATCACATCCATGTGTTATGCAACTTTGGTGCTCCAAGGCAGTCATTCTTCAGATAATTAAATGTTGACCCCAAAAATGGGTCAATCTCACTGACCACATGCAAGTGTGATGCAAGTTTGGTGTAACTAGCATGGCAATGAGAAAACAAGGCTGAATGAACAGGCATACACACATACCCCAAGAATGATTCTGGCAGTAGCCCATGACCAAATGTGTGCCTTGTGTCTTCTTTAAGTTCAGTAAGCTTAGGCTTTCGTATACTTTAAATGTGGTGAATAAAATAAGCAGCCAGTGACAAATGCACAAATTTGACCCAATGACCCAGAGAAAATGACCTGGGATAACAATGGTCAATCTCTCTCTCATGTTCAATAGGCTTTAGCTCTGTGACCATATAAAGATGTGCTGTGAGTTTGGTATTCCTAAGCATATTCGTTCTTCATATATGGGGTAACGAGAACATGGGGAAGGATGGACAGACATACATGATGACGACAATACCTCGAGGCCAAATCTGGCTGAGGGGTAACAAATATACAATATGAGCGAACTACACAGCTAATCATGCCCTACAATTTCATTTACCAAACAGAATTAACATTTGATATTGAGTCTTTTATATTGTCAGTAAAGACAAAGGTGAGATTCTCATTGTCTTACATGTAGAGAGGGATCAGAGGACTGTATTTCACATTTAAACTACTGTCAATCATAAATAAACAATTATTGTGAGACCATCTTCACAATACACACGACGCTCCAAATTGGTATCGGAGTTGAGCAACCAAAATAATATCAATATAACTTACAAAGTTATCCACAAATTTTCAACTGTACAGGTAGTGACACACCTTAGGGGGTGAGGGAGGATGGTGGAGGGGGGAAGGGGTGGGGAGACGCACCTCTAACAAGTTGATCAAATGAAGGAGATATTCCTGGGCATCCTGCTGTCTCTTGGTGGAGAATTCTGGATGGCCTCGACCCATCAGCGACTTGAACATCTGTGGCCGGATACCTCGCTGTGGCTATAAAAAATATACCAGGATCTAAATTTGTCAGTTTGAATCTCTTCCTGAGCCTCTAGATCTGGTTCCGCATCAAATAATTCCATGTCAGTTAGGTTTCATAATATAGATCATAGCTAATACTGAACAAAAAGGAAGGAATACGTTCAATGTTTTGGCCTACTTTTACGATGTTATTATGGACGCGAATTTACGGACGTCAGATCAAAAATCTGCATGGTCTTGCTGAAGATACCTTGCTGAACGGGCTGCTGAACTTGTCACTCGATCAATATGCTTGACTTCCTCGAATAAAATTAGACGCCTTTATCAGGGTAGAGGAGATTTTCTGACATCATACACTGCCTTTTATGGAAACTATGATGAGATATCAAAGTTAATACACAGTAATAAATACGATCACTACGACCACGGCAAAGCGGTCCGCCATTTTGGATCTTCCGTGAAAGTCGGCGCGACATTTAATTCAAACACTCGCGTTTTTCTGGAATTCGTTCAACAAATAATTCGAAAGTAGCCAATTTTTGGAGTGGTGAGTTTCATCACTACATCGCGAATTAATAGGGAAATTACCGTACACTGTGAATTGGTCAATTACTGTAGGACACAGATATTCAATGTTGAAAGGCAGAGGATGCAGACGAACAATGGCATTTGGATAGAAACTCCAAAGCACCATGGAACTTCTTCCAGCTATATTGTTCCATCATCACAACTGATCATCTTTCAGTGCAACCCTCTACAGTGACATTTCCAATGTTGACATCATACGAACGCATCGCTCCCAATGTGTTTATATGAATGAACCAATCAAAAGCTCCTAATTTGAGAGAAGTTCTTGTGATGCTTTGGAGTTTCTATAAAACTTCCTTGTTATGGACAAGAGTACCTGTACATCAGCTCCCTCTGAAGGTGGTTTAGAGTATTCACCTGACAAGAGACCATAACCCAACTTGGCCCTGTTAAAACAACATTAGCAATTTGTTAGAATAGTTAGTAAATACTTAGTCCCACAATATTAACAGAACAGACAGAATAGACCAAAATACAAGAAAACATTTCATGCAATACTAAAAAATGAAAAATTTGAAAATCAATTTTCCTATTTCTAAGCTTAAACTTACCTTCACATACTTTTTGCTATTGTGTTCTTACGCGATTGCCTAATTGTAATATATTACCACAGAATAAAAATAGTCCCTGTACTGCCCCAATGCCCATGCGCGAGTACCCAGATCCCACGTGACCGACCACGTCACTTCCTTCTTCCCCATTCAACGCAGTGTGAATAACCCATCAGCGGGGAGGCTGGGAGGGCCATCACAGTATGTGAAGGTAAGTTTAAGCTTAGAAATAGGAAAATTGATTTTCAAATTTTTCATATTTCTTGCGCTGTTAAACTTACCTTCACATACTTTTTGCTAGAATACCATAGCAGGACGGAGGGAATGAGTGGTCGGAAACAAAAGGACCCCGAGCATAAGCGAAGGGGAGTACAGGAGTCAGCGAAGTAATCAAAGACCATAAATGTATAATAATGACGATACGGTCCTTGATATACTCATCCGGCCTATAGTAACTACAGGCCCAGTGAATAAAGCTGACATACACTAGACCCATAAATCTCACCCCCCCCCCCCTTCTTTTTGAAAAATTGGGGAGAGCAAGATTACTTACCAAATTACAAAATGGTAAAACCACAAGAAGGTCTAGTGCATAGAGCAGGCATGGGAATTGTAACCACAGGAAAGTGTAAAATCTACTTCAAAAAAGTCTGAAATTTCAACATTTTGATAAAAGTCTGCAATCAGCCTTATTGAAGAAAATTTCCATGCCTGATAGATATGGACGAGTGACCAACAGCCTGGGCACCACAACGGTCCCAGGGTGTAGCAATCCCGTCTTAACAACATCCAATCCCATAGGTGGTGACAAACAAACGTATCGCAAACCTCCAGATACGGTCCTAAAACGTCGTCCACAGTCTCCAAAGGAAACAGGATGTCAGTACAGCCCTGAACTGATGAAGCAATACCAACGAGAGTGAAATAGCCTCCGCAGGCGCAGGTACGTCCGTGTACGCCAAACGAGAAGTTTGGAAAGCTAGGAAGAACATATATAATATTTCCTGCTATAAGAGGGACCGAAACCGGCACCGTACAAAACAAAACACGTGTTTGTACGCGAGAGCTCTAATCAGGGCCCATAACTCTGCCATGATTTCAATCATAGACTGCAGAACAGAGTCGGTAGACGGACTCCGGAAAAAGCCATATTAGGAGACATAAACCAAAGACAAATCCGTAAGATTAGAACCTGTAGATATGCCGGGATGACGAAATCCGGTTCATACTCCATGAATCACACGACAGTGCATAAAATAGCGAAGTCTGGGGGGAAAAAATGACTAGGTGTTAGAGCCCATCAGCTGCACTAAGACCTAGACAATAGTTTCCCGTGAAGTATCAGCCAAACTCCAGCGGTAACAAGCTACCAGACTGCAGGAATATAAAAAAACATAAGTCATCTATGATCACAGAAGGTTATAATTAGATGTCATACATGTAGACTGAAAAACACTCCTGAAAACGATACAGCGCCCAAACCAGCTCCGGAACTGCAACGTCTGGAGTGAATCTCAGTACCCATCGGAAAGCGACGGGGTGAACAAACGACTCCATGCAACCATCATACTCCAGGGAGTGGAAGAAAAATTACGTGGAACGATGGGATGACACCTGAACAACCCGAGAGATCGTTCTAGAAGAAAAGCTGGCAGAAGGAGTAGCAGCGGCCGAGGAATGAGTCCTTCAGCCAGATTACGCCCAAACGTACGCAAAACGCTGCCAAGACAGCTGGAATCGTAGTATGAGAAATAACAATCAGAAACAAAAAGTCGCTGAAATTACTCATAAATGAAGCATTCTACGAGTATAACAGTCACCCGGTCGTAAGAACCTGATAGAGAGTCCGACATACCGGAAACGTGATAAACTCGTAGCGACGATCCCTAAAAGCAGGAGCAACAGGGGAAACAAAACACAGTTCCCCGTGCTTGTTATGAAGGACAAAAGCAATGATAATGTCTGACACAACACAAGCATAGGTTATTGAGAATTAGTTGACTTCCGCTGTAACGAGAGGAGTGTCAATTCTCGAACCAAAAATGTTCTCCAGCCCTCCTCGACGCAGTCTTACAAGACTGGCTGAGACGGAGGAAGAAACACCGGTCAAAAAGTTCTCCGATAAAAGTAGTGCAGTACCGGTGAGATTTGACCTCCAAAAACGATATAGGTGCGTACTGGGCCGAACACAACAACGCCACCGCAAAGATACCTCAGTGTCGGAAGAAAAGAACAGCAACACTACCGCCGGAATGAAGGCTCTTCCATCTATTCATCCACTAGAAGAGGAAAATAGATTCTGTGCTTACACTGCAGGTAATACAGAAACTGAAAAAGTCCGGGGTAGCTCGGTAAGTGACAAAGGTCATGGAAACCGAAGGAGTATCCTTCAGCATACAAACCCGTACATGTTGCTGAACTACTCCACAGCAAACTGAAGGAAACGATGACGAAGCGACGCAGCCTCATACACCACTCTGGATACTCACGTAAAAAGACGGAACCGACCAGGTCAGTCAAATCCGAATTAGCCCTCCTCGTATAGGAAGAACGGAAATGAGGAAGCCAGGAGTAGTGTATAGCAGCGACAGGGAAGTAACCTCAAGAAGAATAGCTAGAACGTAGTTTCTTCTAGTCACGTAACATCGAAGATGGTGTCCCCAAGCCGCGGTGTTAGACTACGTCGCCAAGAAGTCAAGTCTGTCATCAATTCCACATTCTCTACCAGAAGTAAAGAAGATAAGGGAATGCGATTAAACATGAAAGGGTTCGAAGAAGCCAATCCGTGTTAAGCAGAATCAGATAACTAGTTCTGATGTTACTGACCGGAGTAATCGCAAACCCATGACGATCTGTGCATGCAAGAAGGCGAGTCGAAACAGGTCTTCCTAAAAGGTTCACTAAAGCACAGTCGAAGTGGAATACGAAAGAGGATCAACCAAAATCCGCGAGGGAAGAAACCGTAGAAAATCTCTCCTCGTTTCATTAAGATGACCAACTCGGGGAGCATTGTCAGAATTTTTGGAGTATAGATGAGACGTACAACTAGTTGAACGAAACAAACCCAAAACGTTTGGATCAAACGAATCGATCCAAATTCTGACAAAAAACCATATCCGGTGATGATGCTCCCATGACGCAACAGCAACACCCAACCCTCACGGCCTACATAAATCATATGGGTCAACGAGGAACCGGCAAGGACGGTAAAGGAAAGCGCATGCGCGACCCTCGTTAAAACCCCAAGATAAATGTAAAACTGACCCGGATGAGGCTGTGACACTACAAAATGAGTTATATTCCGGAGTGAAAACCGAAATAGAATTCATAGTGTCTAGCTGCAAAATAATACAACAATGTATCAACTTCCAAGTTGATAAAAGTTGTAGACAAGAAAGAATGCTCTATGCAAGATAGGCAGAACTTCAGGCAGCTAGATATACGAATAAACCACCAGTGATCTCGGAACGGTAATAATAAAAATAGACCGAAGTACCGTTATAAAGGTTTTATACGAAACGTATAAAAAAACTAAACAGACGAGACACAGAGGTGGAAATTCGTCAAAGCGGAAACCGTTGAAGCAATTAATGGAGTGAAATATCCTAATGCATAAACAGTTCCGTAGTGACCAACGTAAGCGTTTGCACGGTCGAAACCAATACGTAAAACGTATACGATGATCAGATGTCTTCACAACTTACGATAGTAAGTTAAAGAGTGAACGAACGGAAATAACAAGTGCCCCAGGGGCTATAACCGACGAGCACAAATTGAAGACGAGTTACTCTCAATAGCTGCGTAATTATCACCAAAAAGTTGTTAAAATGGATCAGCAACATCATGGTGACATAATCTGTACTTCCTCACCGGACGTGACAGAAACTGTTGAGAGTTTAGGCCGGAGACGCAGATGCACGACAACCAGTGCCTGAAAAGGATAGGATAAAAACGATACCCTATGCCTAACAGGACCGAAATGGAAGATAAGATCTGCATAACCGGAAGTAGTCGAATGTGATGTCAGACCAGACTGACTGATAACATTCAACGTTGCCGGACGTGGAGAAGCAACCGAGACAATAGCATACGATGAGCCCTGTAGCGCCACCCCTCCCTTTCTTCCGTAACGGACAGGTACGGGGGGATACAAGGCGGAGTAGGCCAGTTATTCTTATCGTAGAATAAACAGCCCGATAAAGTAGGCATTTATTCTTTATCGTAGAATAAATAGCTCGGTGATACATCGTATCATGTCAGTAAAATCGGAAGCTGATGCCACGTAAATTGAAACATGCGCCGCAGATAGCTAGGCCGCAACTGCGGGCATGTAACCTTAACTTCCACGTCTCAGAATCGGTGCGTGGTACATACGTTGAATACCTCACGGACCGACGAGAACGTAAGAAACACCCGTAGAGTGGGACATAACATGACAAGTCACACGACGAGGTACATAAGTGGAAGTAACTGCAGCCGTAGACGAAGCTTCCACAGAAACAAAAGTGGAAGACCCGTGATATAACGATGATACCGGAAGGTATGTAGATACCGGGAGGTACAACCTTAATGGTTGCACCATCCGATGAAATCGGAATAAACGCATACCGAAAGACGGGCCTACGTTGTTCCAGTACCGGTTTAACAGAATGAGGGGGCGCTGACGATGTA
>JAVTVY010038288.1:0-17199 GCA_036873755.1 Hanleya hanleyi | reverse complement strand
GAGTAGTAGCGAAAGTGGGCATTTTTTAGCAGTGAAGGAGTATACACTATGTACAAATAGAATACAGGTGGTATGTACAAATAGAATAGTAGTGGTATGTATAGGGTACAAAAAAAAAAAAAAATTCTATCAGGAGTAGGATTCGAACCTACGCCAGCGCTTCGCCGACCAGCACTTAATACCGGCGCCTTAGACCACTCGGCCATCCTGACTGTTTACAGTTTTTAACTCGTGTATCAACAGTTATATAGTGTGTTCGACATTTTTTCACAAGTCCAAGTAAGGTAGTGCTCACACCATCGGCCAGGACTTTCCGTTTCGGGTAAAAGAAAGTAAAGGCGTCTCGTTGCTGGATGTACGTCCGCATTTCGGATGCTCTTGGAACTCGGCGCTTCGGAGCTCTTGGAGCTCCGGAGCTCATGGAGCTCCGGTGGTCACTTCCGCTTCCGGTGGAGAACTTTACACCGCGCGCGCCGGGGTCAAAGGTCAGTTCCGTGAACGGAAGCGGAAGTGACCACCGGAGCTCCATGAGCTCCGGAGCTCCAAGAGCTCCGAAGCGCCGAGTTCCAAGAGCATCCGAAATGCGGACGTACATCCAGCAACGAGACGCCTTTACTTTCTTTTACCCGAAACGGAAAGTCCTGGCCGATGGTGTGAGCACTACTTACTTGGACTTGTGAAAAAATGTCGAACACACTATATAACTGTTGATACACGAGTTAAAAACTGTAAACAGTCAGGATGGCCGAGTGGTCTAAGGCGCCGGTATTAAGTGCTGGTCGGCGAAGAGCTGGCGTAGGTTCGAATCCTACTCCTGACAGATTTTTTTTTGTACCTTATACATACCACTACTATTCTATTTGTACATACCACCTGTATTCTATTTGTACATAGTGTATACTCCTTCACTGCTAAAAAATGCCCACTTTCGCTACTACTCGTACTGATGACGGCACCAATGACGTCACAGATGCTGTGGCTATCCCTAAAATTGGGGTCTACACCCCGAGAGCTACAACATGACACCTCCCATGACGCATTCGGACCAAGGATGGTCCATCTCTACACCAAATACCATCCTTCACTGCCCTGTGACCTCGCAGAGGTCATATGCAAATGTCACTTCCGAGCTCTGAGCTCCACAGGCTTTGAGGTGCCCAAAGAGACACGGAGGTTACCGAAGATGTCACGGCTCGGCTCTCGACTTGGGGATAGTTGAACTGAGTGTGCTAAAAATAGATCACCAGCTAGCGTGCTATAAAAGGAAGCGGCCTGGCCGTTTCATCAGACACTCTGTCAACCACCAAGATGTTCACTTGCACAACTTGCCAGAAGAAGTTTACTCGTCTAGATAGTTTACGACGCCACGAGACCTCCACCCACAACGATGGACTGTATACTTGTATAACCTGCGCACGGTCATTTAATCGGGAAGATGCATTACTGCGCCACGAACGTTCATTCCACGAGGACGCGACGGAACAATGTAAGGATTGTGGTCAACTCTTCAAACGACGCAGTCAGTTAAAACGGCATCAGCGTTTGATCCATGGTCCGTCACCACGGTTTTGGCGACAACTTCCTACTGAAGAGGAGCCGCGGAAGGTCAGACCCACTGAAGATAAGCCCGGGAAGACGAACGCCACTGGTGATGCGATGACGGAGAGCCCGCCTATACCTACAGTTGGGAAGAGCCTGGATTTCCGGCCGGACCCCACCGTTACGGTTTCGAGTCATACGTCATACATCGAACATTTTCTGGACGAGCCCATAAATGTTCCTAGCGATCTCTTACCCGAAGATCATCCAGAGAGTGACATCTCTCGGCGCCATTGGTCCATGACACGGCACTGTTTCCACCGTCATCGCCCTATTCAAGATATCTACAATTTCCCACTGACCAACCTCACCCGTCTACGCAGCTACGTGGAAACCATCTTCAATGACCAACCAACGGCCTTCACATTAAATGTAGCATTTGGGTACATCTTATGCCATAAGACGACGGGTGAATTGCGCTATTTCTATTCCAGTGCCTTCAACCCAGTGTACGACCAACCGTTTACCATCATTAACCGGAGGTCACTAGAGATGATGCTGGACCACGTGGAACAATTGGATGCCTTGAGATGGGCCCAACAACAACGACCCAACACACAATGGGTGGTAAAGAGGGTGACCAATGTTACGTTTTTCGTGACCAAGACGACCAATCAACCCATCGGGTGAATGCGTCACCCATGCACTGATGAATACCACAACATGCCGTACATACTCTCTATGTCTACATGCTGATCGTTGACTTGAGCTCAGTAAACACTTGTGCCTGATGTGACGATGCGTTGAATAATAAAACACGGTGTTTGATATTTCGAATGCGAACATACTAAACATACCCAGGGCGGCTCCCCCAGCCTGGGTATGATGTAACATTGGGGATAATAAACTGTATGAACATTGCTGAACTTGTTGTTATTCACATCACACCATTGACTTGATAGGCAGATCCCAATAAGCCCGGGGATCGATATTAGCCCTTTTGGCTAGAGGTGATAGGGGTTTTCCCCTAGTTTAGAACTGATTGTGCTAAAAATAGATCAACAGCTAGCTTGCTATAAAAAGGAAACGGCCTGGCCGTTTCATCAGACACTCTGTCAACCACCAAGATGTTCACTTGTACTACGTGCTCGAAATCATTCACTCGCCGGCACGACTTGCGCCGCCATGAGGCTACCAAGCACGATGGAACCGCCCGGTATAGCTGTACGATATGTAGGCCTACACTGTCGTTTCAGCGCCCAGATCATTTACAGCGCCATGAACGTTCAATTCATGGGCCATCCAAGCGTCCATGCGAAGAATGTGGTCAACTCTTCAAACGACCCAGTCAGTTAAAACGGCATGAGCGTTTGATTCATGGTGCATCACCACGGCATGAGGGACAACTTTCCACTAAAGAGGTACCCAGGAGGGACAGATCCACTGAAGATGAACCCGGGGAGGAGAATGCCACTGGTGATGCGATCACGGAGAGCCCGCCTATACCCACAGCTCAGAAGAGCCTAGATATCCAGCCGGTCCCTAGCATCACTGTTTCCAGTCATACGCCTGACAACAACGAACATTTTCTGGAAGATGCGGTGGATGTTCCCAGCGATCTCTTACCCGAAGATCATCCAGTGAGTGAGATGTATCGACGCCATTGGTCCATGATCAGACACTGCTTCCACCGTCATCGCCCTATATTGAACTTGTACAATTTCCGACTGACCGACCTCGCCCGTCTACGCAGCTACGTGGAAGCCATCTTCAATGACCAACCTACGTCTTTCACATTAAATGTAGCATTTGGGTACATCTTATGCCATAAGATGACGCGTGAATTGTGCTATTTCTATTCCAGTGCCATCAACCCAGTGTACGACCATCCTTTCACAATCACCAATCGGGCGTCGCTAGAGACGATGCTGGCCCAACTGGACACTGTGGATCCCTTAGAATGGGCCTATGAACAGCGTCCCAACACCAAGTGGATAGTGGAGAGGGTCACCAATGTTACGTTCTTCGTGGTTAAACTGACCCACCACCCCCATCGGATGAAAGTATTCACCCATGCACTGATAGATACTCAGAATGCGCAAACAACTATCTGAGGATATGTTTCCTCAACGGTATCCTGGCCTGTCCGATGACGATTAGAACAAACGGTTCAGAGCGAACATGGCCGAAGATGGAACTTTCTGAAATGGCGACTTCTGATTGGACAAGAGTAGCCGAGAATACATCTAACGGACAGGAACGAATATGACAGATGCAAATGGTGGCCTCTGATTGGACAAGAATATTCTTGAATTGTAAATATACCCAACGCGGCTCCCCCAACGTGGGTATGATGTAACATTGGGGAGAATAAACTATATGAAAAAAACTTCTTGTTGTTGTTGTTCTCTTATGTGTGATCATTGTTGTTGTTGCTGCTGTTGTTCTCTGTCCGGTCTATATCATGGTGTTATGTTAGAGTGTTAAGGTGTAACGACGGACGTCGACTGGCGTCACTGCATTTCGAAGAATTAGTGACAATTCCATGGAATATCAGAGCTTCTGAGCTATTTCACCTGGGCGTTGAAGCATTAAGAATGGCGTTGGTGATCGTTGCTACAAGATGACACCTCACACGACGCATTCGGACCAAGGATGGTCCATCTCTACACCAAATACCATCCTTCACTGCCCCAAAATGCCCACTTTCGCTACTACTCCTACTGATGACGTCACCAATGACGTCACAGATGCTGCGGACAGCCCTGAAATCGAGGTCTGCACGCCGAGAGCTACAAAATGACACCCCACACGACGCATTCGGACCAAGGATGGAGCATCTCTACACCAAATACCTTCCTTTCACTGCCCCAAAATACCCACTTTACTTACTACTCGTACTGATGACGTCACCGATGACGTCACAGGTGACGTGAACCGCCCTCAAACTACAAGATGACACCCCACACGACGCATTCGGACTGAGGATGAAGCATCTCTACCCCAAATACCTTCCTTCACTGCCCCAAAATGCACACTTTCGCTACTACTCCTACTGATGACGTCACCAATGACGTCACAGATGCTGTGGACAGCCCTCAAATCGAGGTCTGCACGCCGAGAGCTACAAAACGACACCCCACACGACGCATTCGGACCAAGGATGGCGCATCTCTACACCAAATACCTTCCTTTCACTGCCCCAAAATACCCACTTTACTTACTACTCGTACTGATGACGTCACCGATGACGTCACAGGTGACGTGAACAGCCCTCAAATCGGGTCTACACCCCGAGAGCTACAAGATGACACCTCACACGACGCATTCGAACCGTGAATAGCCCATCTCGACCCCAAATACCTTCATGTACTGCCCCAAAATGGCCACTTTACTTACTACAACCAACTGCGCATGCGCAGATTAACGCGACTTGCATTCAAAAACACACCATTCTGACTCTACCCCACACAAGCTTCACTTTGACACCTCACACGACCCATTCGAACCGTGAATAGCCCATCTCTACCCCAAACACACCCCTACATAGCACCCAAAATGCTCCCTTTCGCTACTACTCGTACTGATGACGTCACTGATGACGTCACAGATGACGCGGACATCCCTTAAATCGGAATGTACACCCCGAGAACTACAAGATGACACCTTCCAGGACGCATTCGAACCGTGAATAGCCCATCTCGACCCCAAATACCTTCATGTACTGCCCGAAAATGGTCACTTTCGCTACTACTCGTATCGATGACGTCACCGATGACATCACAGATGACGCGGACATCCCTTAAATCGGAATGTACACCCCGAGAACTACAAGATGACACCTTCCAGGACGCATTCGAACCGTGAATAGCCCATCTCGACCCCATATACCTTCATGTACTGCCCGAAAATGGCCACTTTCGCTACTACAACCAACTGCGCATGCGCAGATTGACGCGACTTTCATTCAAAAACACACCATTCTGACTCTACCCCACACAAGCTTCACTTTGACACCTCACACGACCCATTCGAACCGTGAATAGCCCATCTCTATCCCAAACACACCCCTACATAGCACCCAAAATGCCTGTTTTCTATACTACGGGCCAGGCTGCGCATGCGCAGACTATTGAACACGGACGAACCATTAGTGTAGTCAAGTGCTCCTGCACGAGAGCTTCAAAATAAGACCTCACTCGACCCCATTGGACCATTAGGGACTCACCTAGACTCCAACATGTCCACCCCGTATGGGCCTATACACCCATAGCCATGCAGTATAGGCCTATGGGCCTACCCAGGCCTCGGTGACTTTTTTCAAAAATTTCACCGATTCGCTCCGCAATACTTCCTATCGTGTTCTAAATGACGAGACGAGTAAAACGCAAATGTATAGAAGTACGTTTCCCAGGATGGTCCTATACCCCCCATACCCCATATAGGCATTTTCCCGTAATTTAGGATAAAGTCCGCGTTCCGTATTTTTTCAGGAAAAATTTTACATGCACCCACCCATGCTTGAAATATACTTCACTTTGATACCTCATACAACTTCATCGGCCCATTAGGGGCTCCCCTAGCTCCAAAACGTCTAGCAGGACCCATACAAGGGCCAGTTTTCGACACTAGGTGACCACATCCCGACGAAATGGCCAGTTTTCGACACCGGATGTGCCGCCATCTTGAACATACGTGCCGCCATCTTGGATATGGCCCATAATGCACCGGGTCAAAATACTCGCTTCTGATTGGCTGACAGCTCTGTGACGAATTTGAAATACTCGCTTCTGATTGGACGAGAGCTCCGCATTGCGTCTGCGCATGCGCAGAATGATATTCCTACCCTACACCCAACCCATCAGATGCCCCTTCACGAATGCTTCACTTTGATACCTCACTCGACCCCATTGGACCATTAGGGGCTCCCCTAGCTCTCAAAACGGCTAGTTTCATATCCTTTGACCACCGCGCATGCGCAAAATGCCGATATTCCAACCCCACACCCAGTCCATTAGATGCCCCTTCACGAATGATTCACTTTGATACCTCACTCGATCCCATTGGACCATTTGTGGCTCCCCTAGCTCCAACACGGCTATTTCCATACCCTTCGGCCACCGCGCATGCGCAGAATGCCGATACTTCAACCCCACACCCAGCCCATCAGAGGCTCCCTCACCTAGGCTTCACTTTAATACCTCACTCGATCCCATTGGACCATCAGGGCTCCCCTAGCTCCAACACGGCTATTTCCATACCCTTGGGCCACCGCGCATGCGCAGAATGCCGCTATTTCAACCCCACTAGTCCAGTCAGATGCCCCCTCACATAGGCTTCACATTGATACCTCACTCGATCCCATTGGACCATTTGTGGCTCCCCTAGCTCCAACACGGCTATTTCCATATCCTTAGGCCACATGAGTTGTCTCCCTTGCGTCAATGTGTGCAGATGGCGCTACTGTCGACGCCGTGATATGGAAAGGGCATCCCCACACCATCCTGGAGCCGCCATTTTGTTTGTTGTTTTCTTGCGGAGATACACGGGACAATAAACACTCGACCCTAGGGTGGTACAGATGCTAGACTGATCCTATTAACATGGTACAACACCTATAGATTATGTTTATTATTATGATATGGCTTAGAGGTTTTTTTGAGGGTAATGTGAGGGTTTTTTCTCCCCGTGACGTCCCCACCGCCTCGTTTGCTCCCTTGCGCCGTCTAAAAACACCGCCATTTTACAAGTAATTAATTAAAATTAATTAATTAACTAATTAATTAATTAATTTATTTGAAATACTAGTACCCATCCTCCGTATGGCAGAACTGTACAACCCAGAACAAGTCTAGACATGCCTTGATCACGTGATCGTCATTGGGAAACCCCCACTGGGGAATCCCCTCCCGTGACCTCCAAGTTCCGCCACCGGGGGGAACAAAAAAGTAGGTCAATCATAAGGAATTTCAACTTTATATACTACTGTTGTGCTATTAAATTGAGCCTATTAAATGGAGTTTTGAAGTTTTGGGTTGCATATATACAATCTTAAAATATAAGTGTTGAATTTAACAAATGTCCGAAGAGTGACAACATTATTTAGTGTGTTATATTTGTAACAATCTCGGAAAAAGTGTTATATCCAACATTCTACTGCCGTATCAATAGCAATACAACGCTTTATTATGTAAAGTGTTGTATTGCTTCTCATACAGCACTATGTTGGATATAACTTTTTTCAACACTTTGAGATTGTTACAAATATAACAGTATATATAATGTTGTCACTCCTCGGACATTTATAATGTTAAATACAACACTTTCATTTTAACACTTTCTGAGAATGTATGCTTACACGAAATTGTCTTGTACCAGTATATCATATAATGATGAACTAATTGCACTTTTACATTTTGAAAATTCATCACTGAAATCTCTCCAATGTTAATTTAAAAAGCCAATTAGCATTGCACTACGATGACGTAATCAACTTCGGACCATTAACCCTACCTGGCCTGGGGGGAGGGGGGGGGGCGAAATGCCCTCACCCCCCCCTAACTTTCTGCGCTATCTCCGGAACGACAAACATGAGGCACCAAAGGTGCTACAACTCCTCAGCCCCTTAACAGTCTAGGCCAAGATGTTTTTTATGGGTGTAGAAGTTTGGATGCATAGCAGAGAGTTATGGCATGCAAAATACAAACCCAAGACAACTCAGACAAATGAACGGATGGATACACTGACACACGGACAGACAATCGGAGCCAGTTCATCTCAGAGAAGTGAAATTCCCCACACTATCTGTATGTAATTACTGTTACATGTGTATGGATAATCTACATCTGTATAAGTGGATAATCATTTGATACTCTTGTGCATGGAAAAGAGTTGAATATCACAGCAGTTAATTTTGTTTTCAGCATTTGAAAACTCCACAACACTAGATTGATCTAACCAGCAATGGTAAAAAATATAATTGGAAAAAAATGTATGGAGAATTTATATCAATATAGTTATACCTCAGGTATAAATAACAGATGATCATGTAATAAAAGAAATAACTTTCTTATCTGATGAAAGTATTTATAATGAACTTGATTCAGTTTATTTCTTGAACAAAATATCTAGTTCTCATTGAAATCTGAACAATATCTTACAAACAGGGGCGATAACTCTGGGCAGTTTGAAAAGAAAAAAACCCTAATTACCTCCCCTGTCATACCATGCGCTAATTTCGTGATGGGAGATTTTCTGTTGCAAAATCTCAACAAAATTACTCATTACCCGCCAGTAAAAGATAACAATAAGGGATATCAGCTCCAAATAGTATTAGAGTACATAACAGGTTGCTTAAAGCTGTAAGTAGATGTTTGCAGTTCCAACAGAATGCACAAAAATACTGTTGTTGTTGTTGTTGCTACCATGGCTGGATTTTTACCAATAAAAGAATTACATGCGGCCACATTTCGAAGCATGCGGCGGATTTTGAGAAACAAAGTTTCATATTTGAATGCCATATCGCTATCTTTCCTGAAGTATGTTTTAGAGGACTTGTTATGCGAGACACCGCTTGTAAACTGCCAGACCACAGTTCATTTTACAACTGAAAATTCAAGCCCGTCATTGATGCAACCACGAACACGTGGAGACTACTTTCGGTTTTGACAGATCTCACAGGTTCCTACAATTCTGTCACAAGACAAAGTACAAGTTGCCCTTTTCCGATAAAATAGGCATTTATTATCGTTCAAATTCATTCTGTGAAATTTTAGACGAAATAACAAGTCGATTTTCACAGTTTCAATGTCGGATTTTTTTCTCAACAGCGTAGGGATACGACCATTATGGCAATCTCGTATCGGGGCCGCAAGTCTTTTATCCCGGGTAACTTACTGTAGGCCTATATCTGACACGGTGTTCTCGGCGGATGTTTCGTGGTTCGGACAAAGCACTTTCTAGCCAAATGCACAAAAATCAGATATCAGGACTTGATGCCATGTTGCTGTTTTTAATGTGGATGTTGACTGTCACTGTAATAATTAAGAAGCTCCGAAGGGTATATAGTTCATGCTGGACCTGCATTAGATCTAAGTTGTGTTCATACATCCTATATGAATGAGTCACTTGCAATACCATACTACTGAATATGCAAATGATTATATACTTTAGACCAAACCAATGGCCAGTCCTGCCCTACACCGAATGAACCAATGGCAGACATACAACTTTACTATGGAGCTCTTGATAGGCTACATGTCAGTAAGAGTATGTAAATCAGTATAAAAGTAGGGCTAATGTATGCATACTTGAAGATCCCTTTTTAGAAGCCTGGAAAATGGTAGAAAAATAAAAAAAATTTGTAAAAAAATAAATAATGATCGGTTTGACCTGAAAGTCTCAAAGGCACAAGTAAAAAATAAAAGGATCATAACCTGTAAATTTCATGAACTTCCTTGCAATAGTTATCGCGATACGGCTCGGACAGACACATCCCCAGGGCCACAACAATACTCCTTAGCCCGTAGGGCTGAGGAGTGAAAATGGAGAGCTGAAACTCCGTGACTTTATAGTTTATCATATTGGGGTCATTTTGAGCCTATTTGCATAACCCCCCGAGCAGAGGATCATGGGAAAATTCAAGATGGCGGCCACGTGGGGTCCCAGAAAAGTGATGTTTTTGTCATATTTCTTCAAAATTTCTGCTTTTCCGCGATGAAAAGCAGACAAAAACTATTTTATTTCACATCATATTAATATTTACTAATTTATCATGCAGTTTTTGCGGAGAAATTGCATAAATAAAAAATTCGGAAAATCTGACTGAAAAATCGACCAAAAAATGCCGTTTTTGAAAATGACGTCACTGTGACGACATCAAAGCGCCCATCTTGGATTTTTTTAACATTTTCTGGTAGAGCCTGACCCAAGAGTATAGTGTGATAAGTTTCAGCCCCCTAGCTCAAGGGGTAAGAAAATAATTAGGGGGGGAGGGGGGGGGGCGGGCATTTCGCCCCCCCCCCCGGCCACAACAGGTCTCAAAAAGCCCAGACCAGATAGGGTTAAGCCGGATACACACAACCAATTTTTCCATGTTCAGTTCCAGGTAACCGTGTGAGCGACTGACCACAATTTTCTACATATTCTCTGGTTGTCCATTTCCTTAGTTCGTGTGTACGAGCTGGGACTGAATAGAACTATATTATATTCTGCCCATTACGAGCGACACATTTTATTTGCTGACAGTGCTCGGCCATATCCGTTTGTACTCGATTTTAGAATGATATCGCTGCCTTTCGCACTCGAGAACTACTTTTCATATGCGTATTACAATGAAAATCAGGGACATACTGATAAAATGAATCATGGTATTTGGGTTGCTTCTTGTGCTTGTTGTTGTAATCCGCGAATTTGATACTGCAAACGCTCTCCAGCGGTTGTAGCCCATCTAGTAGTATCGACACGGTTCTGTAACCTCAAATTATATACATAGTTCACGTGGTATAGAGAGGAGAGATCGACTTTGCAATGGGCTTATGCAGCTCCGTTTTTAGACATCCTAGCTTATTTTCTAACACAATTATTTCTGGCCGTGAAAGATGTTTGTGTTACCCTTTTGGGCCAGATGAAATTTTACTCTCTCTCTCGGACGAGATTAACGGACGTTATGAGCGTTTTTTGTACAGGTTGCATATATATATATTTTTTTTACAAAAATTAACTAAAAATGTCGCCCAAATATAGGCCAGATGGTCAATCCTCTAATAATTCAATCACCTTATTTACATTCAACCAAAACCAGTTGTGCTGACAAAATTCAGTGGTTCTAATAAACCGTAAATTCATCAAAATAACGAATAAATAATGATTTTTAGCCATTTTATCAACGCCCTGTTCTACTAAGTCTGACCACCCCTTGTGGCGAGAAATTTCACTTCATTTGAATGAATTACTAAGATAAGAGAATTTATCGTACTACAAATGCCGAAAATGTATCAAAGAATAATACTCTTATTTATTCTTGTCGGACTTGGATAGCCGAACGCACTAAGAATGTTCGGACTTTGAAAGCAAGATTTTGTGATCAAAGGGGAACAACTTTGAACGGCTGTCTGGGCATCCACTGCACCTGTGGAAACTCGGAGTGTAGGGGGGGGGAGGGGGGCTGTGCCAGGAATTCCAGTACCGTCGAAGGATCTATCTATTTTGGCTATGAGGGAGCATACCCCTTCCGTACGACAGATGCTTAGCTGTTTCACGTTCCAAGTTACCCATGGAGGTTCCTGTCAACAGTGGTGAACGACCTGGAAAGCTCCAAGCCAAGACAAACTGCGGTGCTACGGTGTCTGAATAACAGCGTCTCCACCCACCAGTGAAGTGCATTACAGTGACAAGAGTGTAGCGCCCAGCAGCTAAGCTGAAGGTTCAGTGTCCATATACAGTCGCTCACTGAGGACTTTTCCAGCAGACTTAGGGAAGTTCCTAAGCCCCCCCTTGAAACCCCTAGCTTTGCGCTCTCATTAACGTGAGTCTCAGCAGTGTAAGCTTGAAGTCCGCCTGCGAATAACTCGTCCCTACCAAATGCAGATTCAAGGGATTCAACGAATAGTCTTTGTTGACCATGCTTCACTCAGCCAGGAAGGGTCTTCTTCGGGCTAGTCGCACCCGCACCATGACTCGCGTCAGTAGGTCCAAGCCTGTTGCAGTCGCCGCCTGTATACAATGACAGAACTTCAAAGAAGTCACCCTATCAGTCACCCCGCCAGTCAGCCACCTGCTGCTTAGTGTGCGTGAACACCTCAGACACTTCAGCAGTGCATATGAGAGACTTAGTCCAAGAGGACATATGTCCAAGCATCAGGAGTTGTGGAGCATTCGGGAACTTCTGTATGGGCATAGGCCACAGAAGAGCTGCATCGACGCTATCATCAACGATGCCCTGCTGCCGCAGATCCAATGGGTGGGACCGAGTACTTCTCCCGTCGACGGACTGACCTCAATGTCTGTGTCATCCAACAGCTGGTGGACGACACTCCGCAGTGCACCTGTAGGGCGTGATCATCGGAACTGGATATTTTCCACCGCAGGATGTTACTGCCCCTGCCGAACACCGTTGCCATTTGCTTCAGAATGGGCATGGCAGTCTATGGAAGACTGTATGGACGTGGAGATTCCTTAATTGATGACGGCTGAATAATGAATGACCGACCAGACGGCTGTAATTGCCACTCCGACAATATCCAAGACATTCCTATCCATTGTGCTTCATGTGAGAGGCTGAGAGAGTTCTACGCTTGCATACTCTGGTCCCGAGCCGTTTTTCAATACAAGCAGAACATGATGGTTCAGTATTATCATAGCTGCACAAAGCCTTAGGGAGGGCTTTCGCCTTGCGCGAGTCATGTTTCTTGGTCGAAGAAAATGTAGTCGCCTTTCGCAACACAGTACTCCCTGGACGGGGGACAACAAAACCCCGTGAACCTGCTACACCAGTGTCATGGCATCATGGGATATACCCAGTGCGAGGTAGATAGCGGATAAGGTAGCATCAAGCTCTGCCCCTGGTGTAACAGCATTACGGGTTGGCTTCTGTAAGCGAATCGGATGCTGAGCCAGCCATGTCTTTGATCGGTAGTGAGGTTAAACTCAATGTCCGTACAGTTAAACAGCATTGAAAGGTATCTTCAGGCCAACACACCTCGCACCTATTCCCAAACGTGCATTGCGATAATTTGTGTTCAGTGGTATCCTTGGCGGACCATTGAAGACATATGTAACATCCAGACGAAGAGGTTCTTCCAGATTCATCACTGTCAAGACACGATTCTGGAAAAAGCAAAGATTGGAATAAGCGTGCTACTATACCATATTATATATCAGTCACCCAGGAGTTGCATCCTAGGAATGGCTATCCTGACAAACGTACCTCTTTAATCACAGAAATATGAAAAATTTATTAACTTCCACATTTTTTTAAGGAAAAAGTTACCCTCACGTACCATTGCGTGTCTTGCACTTAATACCAAGTGAACAGAATATTTACTATATTTACTCGCTTAAAAATGTGAAAATTAATTATCTGTTTTTCATATGTGTATGCTGAAAAACCGACCTTTAAATACCATTGCGTAGAAAGCCAAGCAAGGATGGCAGAACGAAGAGTGACACAATGATAAGGGAAGCATGAGCAGGAGACAGGAATCACATTTGTTCTCCAAATGATCCACAACTCCAGATGGGCGAACATCATTTGAATAAGAGAAACGGAACTCCGTATATCCAATCGCAGATGGGACATCCGAAGGGTGGCCGACCCAAACGGCTGATCACTTTATCATGAGATCGAGACATACCTCATGCCCTTCTTTTTATGGTAGGTCAGGAGAGAATGAACTGTACTCACCAGATGAAAGCAGAATGATAAAAGCAGCAGGATAAAAGCAGTAGTCTTCTATTTACCGTCTTTTCTCTTATTGTCTCTGTGCCATGGCCACTTGTTGAGCAGTCGTAACGCGACCCAATGAGTAGAGACCGTCTTTGACCAGCATCATATTACGGAGATATTACGATGTGAATGTAGCGTTTGAATGCCCAGAAGCAAGCCTTCATTATTTCAGACACTGATCTATTGGTCCATAAAGGCCAGCCTAATTGTTTTGGACGTATTCTTTGAGGTTTCCTGTTGGCATCGAGGGGTGAAAGGTATGAATAAACATCTACGTCCCATCTACATCTAACAATCTGTACAATTTAGATAGATAGCTAAAGTCGGACAAGGTACTTAAGGGTGTCAGGAATCGAGAACTCTCTAGAACCTTACAGAGCCCAATTCTTTGGCACAAAATCTGGTGACGTGGTCAGGGCCACATTGCTCCAATATGGACTATGTCTGATGAGAGCTATTAAAAAGGCTGTTTTATTAGACAAGACCTTTAGATCCTCCATTGTGACTGATTCAAATGGCGGGTTCAAAAGCTTCGAAGAACTAGAGCCAAGTCCCACTTCGGTAGCTTATGGGCCGAGAACTGTCGGTCAATCTAAAAAGAATTGTCCAGTGCCGTTAGATTCGAGTGGTACCTCAAACTGGTTACCGGGTGGATCACCTTCGTGAAGACCCCTGGTTAAGTGCAAAGGCCAAATGAAAGCACCTGAATCCGAAAACGTCATGGACAGAGGTACTTGCCAGCAGAGGTACTTGTGAAAGGCCGTATGTATGGGGATGTGAAGGTACGCGTCCCACAGGTCCAAATAAGTCATCCACTCCCCCTTCACAAAAGCTATTTTTATGGACCAGAAGGACTATCGAGGTGGCTGCAGGCTTATGACCATGTGCATCCCCGAGGTGTCCTTCAGTACGAGAAAGACCGGAGAGTATTACAACACATATAAGGGAAGTGGGAAGAGGTGCCGACATACTGACTGCGTCACATGACTTCACAGAATAGTCTTCTGGTTAACCTATTCTAAAGCACATACCAAGAATCTAACGATTCGTGATATGTGTTGTCCACCACAGGTAACTGCGACCTGAATTTCTGTTAAATGGTTCAGTCGTACAGGGATACATGGCGATGGGGAGCAGTTGTAGGAGGCGGAACCATCTTGAATGATAGAGAATATACATAACATAGGGTATGGAAGACCCATGGTTGAGCCACGAACAGGGACACATGATGATGGGGAGCAGTTGTAGGAGGCGGTATCATCTTGAATGATAGGGAATATACATAACATAGGGTATGGGTGACCCATGGCTGAGCCATGAAGTGGCTCCAGTCCGGCTAAAGTCTTTGCATTCATCCCCTAACTGGAAGACTGGGAATTGGCGGGACAGGACACCGTGGCACTCCGAAGGTGCATGGGCTTAACGAGATGAAGCTGCAGGAGCAGTAAATTCAAGGGACTGAAATGTAGGATGGTAACTGAAAGTTGCTGATGCACAGTACCCGGAAGTGGTCCCGACACTCCCGGAACCAACAACTGTCTATAAAAATCCAACTCTGCTGATTACTTTCCGCTAAATCAAGTATGTCAGCAATGGTGGACTGCTGTGGCGAAAGTTGTGCCCATTGTGAGGGCTACACCAGTTCGGAGTTAGATGAAGCCACTGCATCTGGGGGCGAACCGGAAGCCTTGCCAAAGCACCTGAATCAACACGCATGGCGAAACATGGAACCGGGCCTCTCGGATGGGCGACCCTAACCAGAACCAGAAGTGGAGCTTGGACTGAAGGCCGTTGAAAGCGGAAATGCGGGTCCGCATACACGTGTCACTGAGCAACAAGTATGTCCACCACAATAGCAGTAGAATGAGCATAACCATGAGCCATTTGAGGACGAATGGAAGTATGCACAGGAGTAGGACTCGTAACTTCCATCGCCTGCTCTGAACTCATACGGTGGACATCACAGGATTGTTGACCCTGGTAGCCCAAATCGGAAGTGACATCGTGAAACGGAGTTCCCACTGGGCTTGAAAACAACAGAAGTATTCTAGAACACCCTGGTCATTGATACCATCCAAATTCAATAACGTGCTGTTAATGATATGTGCACCATGCAGAACCTTGCACATTATAACAAATTATGATGTGTAACCCAGTTCAACGTACTGACGCACATTCACAAGCGTGAAGTGCTGTGAATGCTTGAAACTTGTCCCGAGGACATCGATGTGGAGCACATCTTGGGACATTTGCACAAGAAACAACACAATGAAAACTGTGTAACTTCAGAGAACATTACTTAATTATCTTACAAAGAGAGCTAAACACAATCTGATTAAAACTCAGACTTAATAACCGCTCCTCTATCGGACAAGTCGCAAATTGAGCGACATGTCCGATAGAGGAGCGGTTCTTAAGTCTGAGTTTTAATCAGATTGAGCTGAATAGAACCCAGGTCCAGCTGCCAAGCATGTATTTGCTCTCCGATCAGTTCAGCACAACGCAATTTGCCAGTCTTTCCCATGCTTGGCAAAGAACACCTTCTCATGTTGGTAAAACATTTGCATATACACATACATTTATTTTACACACATTTATTGACCTGCACAGCTGAATAAATTCTCGCGATGCAGCAGGCCTGACCATGCGGGAAACAATGGGACCAAACACAGAAAATTTCATATTTCAACAATTACAGCGACAGAAATCGGTAAATTTGAATTGGTAGATAAATTTGAAACCATACAAACCATCTTCAGACTTGTAAGCTAGGACAGGAAAGCACAAATCCAGAGAAATATCCAATCCATTTATTGAGAGATTTGCAAATGCGTGCACTTTGATTACTTGTCGTGAGAAAAACTGAGTTTCCCATGCACGGAATTTTATTGGATTGACTCGACTCACCTGACAGAGGCCCTAGCAATATGTTGCAAATTAGTAGTGAGTGAATATGATTTAACGTCGCTTTCAACTATATTTGTCATATCTCGACGTTGGGTCCTATTCCTTTTCGCACCCGGGAACCACAAAGGTGGGGTCCTATTCCTTTTCACACACAGGAATCCTACGGGTGCCTCAGTTAGTCGCCGCTTACGACAAGCTCTCTGAGGAGCTGAGGCATATATTTACCATGACCTGCGGTGTGCACGACGACATCCCAGGTCAATCCCCGGAAGCCCCACGGGGATGTAAATTAGTATAAGCTGATGTAT